>FJUX01000043.1:2205-75180 GCA_900074905.1 Rhynchosporium agropyri | reverse complement strand
GGGGGTCACACGGAACTTCAACAATGTCTTTTAAATGAATTGGGAACTATCTTGCTGGACAGGAGTCAAAGGAAGATAACTAGCGCCCGAGATGATACTTTGAAATTATCTATTGTCTGATTGATGGCTATTAGTGGTGATTTTGGCTAAAAGGAATACATTATTCGAGCTAATGGGATAAGTTTTGAATGAACAGGTCAGAATAAATGTCACGAATGATTTAGATATTTAAATAGCTCCTTTTGCTGTAACTATCCATTAATCATTTCTTCATCTAAGTCTAAAGTGACTGCACAATATCTTATCTTGAATAACCCGTCATGTATTGTGTTGTGTGGCATTTTGTGACATTATTTACTTTGACTCGCCTAATTTGCTGTGATGCCTCGGCTCTTGGCATATTGTGCATAAACTACCTAGATGTTCTAGCGAATTGGTTCAATTCGTGACTTCTTGGCCTCAATTGCACCTAGAGCTTTCCAAGACCAAATCGATCGCTTCCATTACGGGTTAGACGATGGTGACAGTCGAGGCAGCTCCATCCAGCCACAAAGCAGGATAGTTGTACAGCATGAGTTTTGCAGGGAACTTTCTGACCTGCAATGTGATTACAATACTCACCATCCTTGAGGTCTAAAGGACACATGGATGGACCAAAAAGGATTCAATGCTTGTTGATGTTGTACAACACGAGGTAGGTTTTCAAAAGTAAATACATTTTGTATTACCTCGGGGAGCTTCTTGGCTTACAATCCCGACATGCCTTTCAGCTGTACAAGGGCGTTGCATGTAGACTATGAGCTGAGACTATGAGCTGTGAAAGTACAAAACTTCGGCATGACCATATCCGAGGAGACATGGGCGCAAGACGTAATGATAGGCAGCTACGAGTCGTTTCCTCCGCCAATACATACAAAGCTGCGCTGTGAAAATTCTGAGACCTCTTCGTTCTACTGACAGGATTCTCAAGATCATCCAGTTGATTTACCTTATACATATCATAAGGACATGCCACTTCTTCCCTCTGAAAAAGCACAGTAGTCATGACATCTTTCACTTCCATAACCCGAGGCCTTCTAGGAAAACTTCTCCTTGTAGCAGTTCTGAATGATTTCTGCTCCGCCATTGACTCTTTGCAAGTCAAGACAACAGTTGGAGTGACCTATGGCATAATCAATGGTACATCTCCCCATGTTGCGCAGTTTCTAGGCATCCCATATGCAGAGCCTCCGGTAGGGCCACTTCGATGGGCTGCACCAGTCCCGAAGTCTCCCCAGCACATAATTGATGCAACTAGATTTGGCGCGTCATGCCCACAGATTCCGGATCCCTACGTATGTACTTTCCACCCTTGACGATTCAGTTGATCTTGAATCAAGATCACTCTTCCTTTGTTGATCGTGTCCACTTCCTGCAACATTGATCATTTACCATGCTGAACTTCTGATTAGGCACCTGATGTCTACACGGCCGACGTGCAAGAATACAACACCAACAGTCCAACAAGTGAGGATTGTCTAAATCTAAATGTTTGGGCTCCTTTCGTCAAGCATTCCCGGAAGTTGCCTGTGGTGGTCTGGATTTTCGGTGGCGGGTTCCAAGCTGGAGGTCTAGATGTTGAGTATCAAATTCCAAGTCAATGGGTTGAACGGACGCAAAGCCATATCGTGGTAGCCATTAAGTGAAAAATCTCATATCATCTAGTTGCAGTTCTGTAGCTAACAGTCATAGTTATCGTCTGAATATATTCGGGTTTCCCAATGCCGCAGGTCAACCACACAATGAATACAATGTCGGACTACTCGATCAGCGTCTTGCTCTGGAATGGGTACGCTCTAACATTGATTCTTTTGGCGGCGATCCTTCACGTATCACCTTGTGAGTACCCATTCTCAAAATCTAGATGTTCCTCTGTTCGACTTTTCATGAAGTTCCATAAGCGATGTCTTTGTCAATGCCCGAAAAGCAGCTGCTAACAACCCGTTGCCCAGGTGGGGACAATCCGCCGGCGCTTCATCGGTTGACTATTACAATTTTGCGTATATCAACGATCCGATTGTACGAGGCTTGATCATGGATTCGGGAACAGCACTTCACCCGACAATGCTCGCTCCTGACCCTTCCCATAGTAACTTCACATCTGTTGCTAAGCAATTTGGCTGCGGTGGCTTAAAGCCAGGTGCTGAGCTTCAGTGCATGCGCAAGATCAGCTTTGTTGACATTGAGAATTTCCTTCAGAGCGGAAAATTGCCGTCCTTGAACTTTAGTCCAGTACCGGACGATGTAGTTGTATTCTCAGACTACACTGTTCGAGCCCTTGCTGGAAAATATACAAAGCTGGTGAGTTTGTAATTCTGGACCGCAAGTTTCAAAAATCATTTCCTAACAAATAAACAGCCGGCGATCATTGGCTCGAATTCTAATGAGGGTGTTTCTCTTGTACGCTACAGCCCCGGAGGCGTTAATATGGAGGATGCAAATTACAATACACTTTCCCACTTCACCTGTCCCGCGGTCCAAGCAGCTAAGTAGAGACCCACAGCAACTTCTACTACTCACATTTTCCTAATACTCTCTCAGAGATCGGCACTCCCTCAATGTCCCCACCTTTCGCTACCTCTACGCAGGTAACTTCACCAACATCTCTCCCCGACCGTAGGTACGCCATGGCGAAGGCCATCTTCCCATCTTTTTTTCCAATGTCTCCTTATGCTCTTCGATCATTTCTTAATACGTTCCCGACATATCTTTAGATGATTTCTTGCTGATTCCACTTTTCATAGATGGCAAAGCGCCTACCACGCCTCCGAGCTGCCCATGATATTTGGCACCTCAGGAATTGCACGTGGGAAAAGTACACCATTCCAGGTAGCTGTTAGCGAAGCTATGCAGGATATGTGGCTCGCGTTTATCACTAGTGGTCCTGCTGGATTGAACAGGAGAAGATGGCATGCTTATCAGCCAGGTGGCTCTGTGCTTGAGTTTGGCAATGGAGACGAGGTGATGCGATATTTGCCGAACGATGACTTCGAGAAGATTTGTGACGGTATCGAGCCTTTGCCTGGGAGTATACCCCCAAAGATTGATCTGTAAGGTCTGTCTTTGGCATAAGTTGGTACCAGGTTTAGTTTGTGCGAAGGAAAGTAGCGGTAGTGCTAGAACTGGGAAGACCATATTTCAGATATGTGTGGCTTGAAGAAAAAATTGTAATTGCATGCAGCACCATGAAAGAATTTCCTTGAACTACCTTCGTTCCAATTTACGTCGGTATTGCGAAGATTGGAATGTAACCAATATAAGTAGTAGGTAACGGAGCCACATCCACCCCTGAGGCTTTATGTGGTTGTGGGATTAAGCGAGAGACCTCGCCCCTTTTTTTTTGGAGTAGAATTGCTCTGCAGTGATCGTTTAGGCTCTAACACAAAGATTAATAAAGAGTTCATTATTGATCTATCGGTGAACTTCTCCTCGTAAGGTCCAGCTGATGTTACAGATACCCTAGGCTCTGTAAGCTTCCACCCGACACTTCACTGGTTCTCATCCATACACAACTCCCTTCCGAACATCGATCGAAGTTCCATTATATTGTACGATAGTAAAGAAAACGCAGTCCCTCGGACTTTCTTTCAAGACATTTGTCACTCCAGCCTTGACTGATCTCTACTTGTAACAAATGTCTGTTGACTCTATGATATGACTCCAAGCAACCCATCTGCGCTGGCAAGTACTTGATGGCCGATTGAATACTTGTGAAAAACCTTAACACAAAGACTTGTCAACTGCCTAGACTAATCTAAGAGACTGATAGACACTTTCCATCGATGCAAGCACTTCTCATTCAGCAATTGGTATTCCATCCAGATACGATGTCAAGCGTTTACTCCCAAATGTCCTTCGGAGAGAACGACAGCGCACTCGAAAACTCGCTGGAAGGTTCATAAATATGACCAACCGTAAACCCCGGCTTAAATGACTAACATTCTCATGAATCAGCGAAGAACGCTATCATTCTAGCAGCTTCTGAATTCGAAACAAGCAATAATTTCTTTTCGAGTTCGCATGGGAAAATCTGGGAAGTATATCTTCAATCATTTGTTATGGTGAAAATGCCGATAGAAAGCGGATGCAGTTCGTACAAGGTGCCGACCTCCGACCTCCGATCGTCTTATTTTATACCTCAGAAAGAATGAGTGCATCCAGGTAAACATGTAGGTACTGGGCGGACATGGACCTTCCGTGCGAGGCTGACATTATGCCGCGTGCCGTGGAACTTCACAGCTTCGAAGCTTGCTTTTATACCTCTGTTTCAAATTAAACTGGATATCTTCACCACCTTCGACGAACGCAATGGGTCTGGAAAAGCGCAATCTATTGAGTCCTCAAAGTGACTGTCACACAAGCACCAGCCTCAGTTTCCAATTTCTCAACTATTGATACTGCTCCCTTTCTCTATGACCATCCATTATAAGAAGCTTTCTAAGTTATAGACGCAATTCGAGTGGCTTGTACGCCTGCTGGATTTTTCCGTGGGTCATGGTATCCAGCGCTCGTTGCAAGATGTGATGTTCAAAGGCTCAGAATCACTGCTCAAGCTGCCCCTAGAAGAGAAGATGAGACGAGACAGAAGCCACAGTATCGGTGCCAGCCATAGGGGTTACAAATTGATCGGAAATCAAGTGCTGCAGGAAGAAACCCTGGCGGATTTGAACTAGGTGAGCTTCTTCATGACATCGAGTCTTCAGACTTCGATTTCAAGTCAAAGCTAAGACTAATGCGTACAGGGCTTTTTCATCAGGAAAGAAATCCCAGCCACGATGCCCGGAGTCCAAAGAAACGCTTTTCCTATGAGCCCCAACATCTGGCCGAATCCATTCCATGTCTCCGAAGACGTCTTCCGCAAATCGATGACAGAGTACTACTCCAAGATTTACGCGCTCACGCTGCAAGTATTAGATATCCTTTCTGCAGGCACGCCGTACGGACGAGACGTTTTCAAAGAGTTCCGCAGCGACGACCCTGTAGCAGCTCTCCGCTTACTACATTATCCGCCAGACAGGTCTAACCGACCAGAAGCAGTTCGGAGGTAGAGCCCACACTGATTTCGGTGCCATCACGTTGCTGCTACAGGATCAGGTTGGTGGTTTGCAAGTCTGGGATGGGGAGGGAAAGACCTGGGTTCATATTCTACCGAATAACGATGCTTATGTCGTAAATGTTGGAGATATAATAGAGACGTGGACTTGTGGAAAGTACAAGAGCAATCTACATCGGGTTATTAATAAGTGTGGGAGCGATAGGTTTTCTGCCCCTTTCTTCTTCGATTGAAATGTGGATTGTGTGTCGAGGCCACTGCATGGCAGTGATCCGGATGGAAAGCATGTGACGGTAGAGCAGCACATTAAGGAGAGATTCGCTACAAATTATGGGAAAGAGAAGGCAGGAGACGACGGTAAGGCGAACTTCAAGGTCTGAACTTCCTAATGTAGTGGTTACCAACGGGGCTTCACTGCTTGCCTGGGCCTCTCGCAGATTTCTTTGAGATGAGTCGGCAGAACCTACACTGAATAAGCGGGACTGCTTTGTAGCGTTGCTTGTCATAATAATTGGCACAATCACGCACTCTGCGTAAACATTTTCCGGCAAGTGTGTTGTGGTTCCGGTGTCAGGTACCGTGAATAGTTAACAGACAAAGAGAATCTGACTTGTCCGCAACGAGCCCTTTTAGAATTCCAATTCTCTTTATGATGAGATCAATAGAACAGAGCCTCTTTGTTGATGGCTAGATAGCTCGCTGCTTAAACGACTTCTCTCCATAATCAAGCACCACTAGGGTTGACTGTCGAGTCCAGCAGTACCCATCCCTCCCAACAAAAACACACGAGATTCGACCAAGAACTTTCTCACATTAAAGAACCATGTCAGGTCAACCAATATCTTTCCGCTCCTTCCTCTCCCTCCCAGAGGAACTCCGCTCCCACGTCTGGGAGGTTAGTCTTTCCACAAACGCTAGCAACATAATCCACGTCCACTCTACCAACAAGCCTACCGCCAACTTCGTACCAAGAGTAACTCGCAAATATCAAAGCTCGAATACAGATCCAAAAAAAAAAATTCCTGCTCCAGGGTCCCGCGGGCCTTTCATACCAGACATATGGACTCCCGATTCATACACGGAGTTTCTGCGCAGGAATCTTCGAGCGCCGCTACACAATAAAGTTAACATGTCCCCTCCAATCCACTACCTCATAGCATATTCATGGACGGCGTCTCGCCTATTTGATTTAGGCTAGTATCTGCTTCTTCGGGATACAAACACCAGGATTTGAAAATTTAAGAGCTTTGTTGATATACGGATGCTAGGTACGCCCTTGAGTCATTGCATACGCGACGGATATGGGAGTAGGAACCCGAGGGGACTACGCTATGCGGTTGGCGGCGTGATTGATTTCATGACGCTGGGGAATACACTAGGTATGTCTGGCGAGGATGTGGTTGAGAATGACATGATTCATGGTTTGGACGAGCAGTTGAAGACTGAGGGATTCGCTTGATTCGACAAGCTAGAGCCAGAGAGCCGTGGATGAGACACAGGGGGTTGGAGGATACATTCCGAGGAGTGTTGATATATTTTCGGGGCGTCGAAACTGGGTGATAGGTTGGAGGAAATGGGGGAGCTTGTGCGGGTCGAGGAAGAGGATGAGGAGCTGCAAGAGGTGAGTGAGGGTGCTGGACATGGTTGGTGCTCATGTCGGTCGATGCGTGGAAATAGTGTATGGATCCTGCGTGTGGCTTCTCTAGGATGTAGACTTGGGAATTACAGAGGAGAGGTATTCGATTGCTGAGCAGCGGTAATTTGTGCTTTTCTTATTACTTATCTTAGTCAATGGATTAATATCGTATTCAGTGTAGGACATGGGAGCCGTTGAGCACACTCCCAAGTCAGAGAGCCTTCTCATCATAAGGACAAACCTCTTTTGAGAACCCGTGGAGCGTATGAGTATCTTGGATTCTGTCTTACAAGATCTGCCACCCTTTTCAAACGGCAAAGAATAATCAGGTTTGTTCCTGGTGAAATGACAGTTCTTTAGCGATTTATAGATCTATCATCCCAGCTACAAGACTACAAGTGATAGAGGTATCCGAGAACTTTGGTCCAGCAAAAGATCAAATGATTAATCAACATCAGAATACCCAATACAGATCCTACGACGCTGTCACATAACATTCATAAATGATGGCTTGATCCGACACGTCAAGTTAAAGTCGGGTATTAGCCGGGGAACGCGACATTCTAGGATACAATGTAAGGTTTTCAAGCATGGCTTCTCCATCTACGGAGTACCTTCGGTAACCAAATGCATTTTTGTAGAGAGTACCAGCATTCCCAGAAAGGGGAGCACAGGTAACACTTTTCTGGAAACTTTAATTCGTGAACTCTTCACTGCAACAACCACATTTTGTATTGATTGGCCTTATTCGTGAAATGACGTGCAGGTCGCTTACCGGAGCATACTCCGTATCACCCGAGTACAGAGGCACCATTGTATAGCGGTTAAGTATGGTTAGTACTTTTAGCAAGGGGTTCAGTGACTTTACTACAAATGGCAGTAATCAGGTCCGCAACCAGGGCATAAATTACGCAATCAGCGATCGAAAAGTCAGTACGCACTAGGGATTCTACCTATCGCAGTAAAGTCATCTACCCCCTGCTGATTGAACTAACAATCCTTAACCGCTGTACCTCTGTACAGGATAGCTGTAGCAGGTGAAAACGGAAAACGACATTATCGTCCATCCATTTCCCCGAGCCATACACACTGAGGAGCGATGAAAGCAAGCACACCGCTCAAATCCGTACACCATGCCGGGGAAACCAGAACAAGAAACAGAACGAAACAGAACGATACAAAGGATAAACCAACCGGAACCGGTGGGTAATTCCCCGAAGCTTGTTTCCTTTTTCCTCTGCGCCGCGGAGCCTCAAAAGACTTGTAATTGCATGTGATCCACATGTCACTTGTCAAAATGCTTGCATACATAGGCTCCAGGATGACCTTGGCGACGGAGACGTCCATCTTCGGAAGACCTCTCTCTCGTTATGTGGTATGTATGTCAGGCAATTCTTGCCGATATGCGGTAACCGTAATCTGATGAAGGACTGTTCGCATGAAGAGATATGATGGATCTTGGGTCGCGAGGTTGAGACATGATGAGGGAAGGAAGATGTGAGAGGTCTGATTCATTTGAGTGTGAGAATTACGGGTGTTTTGTTGGCTTTCAAGACTAGGAATTTGTTCTGAACGGAAATTGTACCGGAACCCTTGGTGGCATTGCCAATGAAGCACAATCGTACGTTCAGCATTGAATTACATGAATGGGTAACTGTCCCCTACAAACACAGATCAAAAAATTGAAACTCAGAGTTAAGGTAGTCAGTCGGCTTATAGAAGTCTCATATGAAAGTGTCTGAATATTCAATTTATTGGCATGCAAGGCAAGGGGTTTGGAGTTGGCTTCGCACCCCGGACTCGTCAGTTTGATCTTCGTATATCAGTGATTTGACGGCACGATTACTTCTCGAAGGAAGCTAGTGTGTTCTAGTCGAAGTGAGGTTCATTATGGGTGCCCGCCCACGATGATCACACATGTCTAAGTTTCAATGAAACCAGTCTTCATTTAGCTCAAGAAAAAGTGATATGGCGGGGGTCAAGACATCGATCGGCCATGGGGAAACGAAAACAAACCATGGACCCCCACAAATGACATCGATACCCACGAAGACGCACAGGAAGAAAAGGAAAACTATAATAGCTGGAATTTTGTAAGTGCGATTTGCATCCGCGCGCTACCGGGTTTCCGGTACAACCACAACCGTGATAACTCAAAATCAATACAGCAGTCGTTCAAGAGAAGAGTCGAGCGAAGTGAGACAAGACTGAATCTTGGAGCGGCTTCGAATGTGTGGTGGAGATCTCGGAGGGAATGAGATGAGGTCTTTTGGAAGAATATGCAGGTACGCGTTGTGAACAGAGAGAGGATTGGACGTGAAGAATGAACGTTAAGGGTCGTTTGTATGAAAATAGAATGGTTGAGTGTAGGACAGATGTTTGTGGTAGTGTTGCACTCTTGCACGTGGTGGTGTCCAAAGGGATGACCATGACCACGTGGTCAGCTTGAACATAAGATGGAGGCGGGTTTGGCTCGATGTTTCGTGGTGGTTTTAATTTCCTGATTAAAAAAAAGAAAGGACAAACGTTCTTGAATTACGAGACGGCACGAAAGCAGCTCGGGCCGTAAAAACGAAAGACCGAAATGAAACATTAGGTAGGTAGGTACCTCTAGACATGTGCAACTTCCGAGTGGTCCTCTCGTTCGAGTAATGAACATGTAAGATCTACTTTTCGATCACATCATACTGTACACAACTTGCGGCTAAACCCAGGGAGGGCTGTTAGAGCAAGCCACCTAACCGAGTAGCCTAGCAGGCCTCTCTCATTCGATCCCTCGGGAAGGTACACACTGCCAGCCCAGTAATCCCCGGAGCAGGATTTTCAACCCGTGGGAAATCTAAACCTAAATCTAAGTCTAAATCTAAATTAAATATAGGTTAAAAAGAAACACAGAACTGAATCATAGACAGTTCCCCCACTGCTTTGCCGTGGGGGGTCTCACTACTTACTACTGGCTAGATCTCATATTGCGCGACGTGATGAAACAGAGGTGATGATTGGCTAGCTTGCAGATGGATGTACCTACGGAGGTAAGTAACATGAGCTTGAGTAAGTACTCCGGGGCAAGACTTTGGTTTCAGGGCAAGAAAAGCGAGCTGTGGCGTTCGTGAGATATCGATCGGGCTCAGGTGCTGGCTGGACGGGTGAGGTGACAATGTGCGAAATTATGAAGTTATGCCTTAGCTGTTCTCCTTCCATTCTAGGAAGATGTTATGATGGGGGTTTTCGCTCGGTACCGAAGATGGGGTTCTCTGGGAAAGGCGTTTCGGTGCTTGTGAATTGTGAACAGACTGGAGTAAATAACCCGCCGGCGGCTTGCTTTGTGTCACCCTTTTGCTTTTTTTTTTTTTCCTTTTCCATCTGCGGGTCTGACAGGAAACAGCGAAGGAAAAAGCAATGAGAAAGTTCAAGGATGATGCCTCTTCTGCAAATTGTGTTTTCGGGGTACGTCTTGATAAGAGGGTGGGAAAAAAACAACATGGAAGTTGTGCACATGTGGATTACATAACGCGTGTATATCTCGCGTTGATAAGATGATGGGTTAATTGGCTCGTTTAACAGCATAAATAAATAATAGAGGAGGGTAGCATTGCACGCGATATCCTGGTCGATAGCGCCATCGGGCCCAGCCCCCAGCGACGGGCAACATCTGTGCCCTTCGGGTATTAGAGGAGCTGCAAGGTAAATCTTTATCCATGTCGAAACCCCAGGTCCGATCATACACCGAAGCGGTAGCTACTCCCGTAGGTACGTACGTACCTAGGTCTGTTGTTTGTTTACTCAAACCTGTTCTTGGCTGGACTTCTCGCATCTTTTTGATGGGAACGAAAGAAAAAGAAATACTTGCTATCGATTATTGGTTGAGCGGAGTATTGAGTTATGCGTGGGATCTCTATTAAAAAAAAAAAAAAAAAACCGTCTTCGGATCGGAGATTGTGGTGTTGTGCGTTGTCAAATTTCATATCTTGTACGTCCCAAGGCTCACGGGATCTGCGGCAATCTAGAGCCATGTAGCCATCCCCCTGCCAAAGAGGCTTGACGCAAACTGGAGAGAAGGACTCAGAACGCTTATGCCAAACCTCGAAATTGCCGAGAAAGCAGCGACGTTTCATAGGTAAGATATAGATAGCTCCAGCTTGCGGCACACTTCGTACTCTCTAAACCCGTGGCGGTCGTGTGAGAAGTGTTGTTATCATATTTGTCCGCCCTACGTCACATCAAAATCATTTGGGTTTTGCCTGTGCTCAACTTGTGCAACTTTCACTCCTCCCTCAGGGTTCAATGATGGTTGTTTGTGATGTCAAAGCGTCAGCGCCGTTGAATCTAGGCATGTACCGAGCTTACAGGTCTGAGCGAGGAAGAGAGCAGACCGACCCAGAAGTCCGGGATGAAAACATCTGTTGGTCACATGGGAATGATACAATTAAAGCAAGCGACTGAAAGTTACCCCCACCGAAAATGTCTCAGGATAGCTCCTCATTTTCATGACCTTTTGCTTAGCAAGCCGATAAACATGCAGATTGAGAGAAGCGCCCCTTGGGTGAATGCGGTTCCGCTGGCTAGATAGAGGGCTTGGCAGAGAGACGAGGCATTGGACTATCTGCGAGATGGGGCGATCGATGAACAACTTGATTGGGTTTTGAAGACACGCGACTCGACGTGTTATGACAACAATGACGGGGACCTGCTTCCTAAATCATAACACCGATTGTGCGGCGGCGGAAGGCTCTCGTAATTCGTCTTCCGATTCCTCTACACTTTGTCGTCTGCGTCCAGACGAGGGAGAGATTGATTGGATTCCGATGCCAAAGTCAATGGATGTGGAGACACTAGGACGGCAGTTGATAGGCAGAGTTCTGTTGCATTGGCGCGTGAGTAGTGGAAGCAAAGGAGTTTGGAGTAAATTTAGGTGGACTCGAAGTCGGACAATGAGCGGTCGTCTTGGTGCGGATCTCTGGCATTTCAGATCCGGTCTGATACAATAAGGCGGAGAACATCCATGTGAATGTGGAGATGTGAGAAGCATGATTAGTCGCATTGGGGCGGGAGGGAGGAAAGCATGTTTCTCGCTTTCAAGATGGACCAAGGAATCGAGAGGGTTAATAAGTGGTGATTATGGGATGATATGTGCATCATATCATGCAACTAAGAATTTCTAGAAAGAAATACGAACTTCTTGGTGGTGGAAGCTGGCTGGTTATCTTTCTAACCCGCCCGTCGGAGTTGGATACCCTTTAGACGACTTCGCATGACATGTTGGTGTAGGTGGCGTCTTAGGTGCCTTACCAATCTAATTCGTTCCGTATATCTGGACGCTCCTATTGAATTTATTGTTTACGAAGAGACTGACCATTGGCTGGTTGGGAAATGGCTCTTGCCGGGGCGGGATGACTTTCTTCGACATCTGAAACAGTTGGTCCAGCAGGCAGAAATGCAGCCTGCTTGTACTTCCATTGAAACACAACCATCGCCAGTAAGCATTTGAAAGCTGCGGCCGGTAAGCAGGATAGATGAATTAGCACCGAAGTACAGATCTAGCCTGGGCTGCTGACCGGATCCCCACAGGAGCAAAAGCAAGAGACAAATATAACACGCTTCCCTGTCCTATAGTTCTGCTGGCACGGCGGGAAGCTGTCGATTGTACTCTGCTCGACGGGACAAGAGCAGGAGTGATACGAGGCTCATTGTCCAATGCTAGATAGGGATTGGATGGGAAAATTGGCAGCATCTGCATGTAGCCCATCTCCCACAGACCTACAGGATCTTTGTGCTGCGCTGTAGGTAGTCCGCAAAGTAAGGCTGCCCGTCGCCGAGGCCATTGTTGCTTCTTGCCTTGTCGATGCCGAACCCGAGAAGGGAGTCCTGGGTAGGTAAACATAGGCATGTAGATATCCGGGCTGGTGTTACGAATATCAAAAATGCAGTGACAATCAGAGCTCCTCCTCGCAAGCTACCCGCACTTTGCAAAGGTACGAAACCAAAGGAGGCCAGGTATATACATATATTCCTTGACAGCCAGTATCTAATCCTGGTTTCTCGTCCGCTCGGTCGATGCAGAGAACAGACATGATTGCTCCGAGTACCTAGAGCTTCCTTTCCCTGCTCACTACTGGGGCTGCTCGTCAGCTCGAGGCTGGGCAAGAGCAAGCATAGTAGAGTTAGAGACAAGTACGCTTCCGGATATGCGGTCTCATCTCTCAGAGCAAACTCCATACTACCTAAACCCCTCACTTTCTTGGTCTTACCTCACTCAGCTAATCGCCATGAGGTGGAGCGTAGTTGGAGGATTGCCAGCAAATGGAATTCTAGAGACGGCCTGCTTAACCTGCCGTGATAACGAACTACCCTCCGTACTGTTCCCAAAACTCACCTAGGTACAGTACTTTGATAACCGGCAGGTACCCAGGTAGGTAGCAGGTACTTTGAGGGTATCATCGGGCCATGGGCCATGGGCCATTGTGTGATCTCTGATCTGGGTTCTTCCTGGGTTCAGATGCGAGACGCGGTCGGAAGCTACCTACCTCTACCTTCAGGGTGCACAGTAGTCGGATCATAGCGGAGTTGTCAGGACTGCATCAATCAGCTCGAGATCAGTTTGCCGGCCCAGAGAAGGGGAAGTCACTAAAGGTATAGTAAGAGCGCTACGATCATACTCGGGGAGTACGATAGGCTGATAGAAGCGCTGTAGAGATTTAGAGCAAAGCCTGTAACGCACCGAGGAGCGCTAAAAGTGGTAGCCCAAGGCCGAACTGTAAGCGAAGCATGCCCCGGCCCTACAACCCTGCCATGCCCAGACCCAGGTTGTACCTTAGCCCGTAGTAGCACTGTACTGCCCTGTACTGTACTCACCACCAAACTGCATCACAGACACAGCGCACGGCTCTTCATCTCAATTGCTTCGCCAATTCTCATCCTTTCTCCATCTCCAATCCCATAGTGCTGCACTGCGGAAAACATTCACAGCTCGACAACTCCCCTCGATTTGTCACCGGAGCAGGCTGCTGTCTTCTCTTCTCAACATCCTCCTTCACATCAGTATCGATCCCCCGATCTGCATCAATACCTCGATTCCCCTCAACTCAACACGGTTGTTGTGGTTGTAAACATTGACCATTCCTTCCATCTCCCCCTCCACGACGACGTGAATAGTTGGCATGGACCGTTTTCTACGATGCTTCTGAGCTTCTTTACCATCACGACATTCTTTTCGGTCTTTTCCTTTCTTGTCGATGTGCCACAGGAGTTAATTCACCATGAAGACCGTTCCTAGTGTGAGTATTTCCCACGAAGATAGCCACCGGATTTCTCCCTACGTTTCAATTCAGCCTGCCCGCCCAATGCATTATCACACTATTACAGATGTATAATTGCGTGCCTACAACGGTCTTGATTCTCTTCAATAGTATACACTAACGTGCATAGCTCGTTGCGTCGAGTACTGTAGGAATTGCTGCTGCTGGATTGGCGTTGGGGAAGCCAGAGCGTTCGAGTCCACGACCATCCTCCAAGAAAAGGAAAGCTGGAGATATCGCAGGCGTTGTCATCCACAACAGTCCAATCGTATCATCACCCACTTCGAGGCCAGGCACAACTTCAACTGTGGTAACTTCCGAATCGAAAATTTCGACTCCCCCTCTCGAACCTACGCCAGCACCGGTCCCGACCCTTTCTCAACGACCTTCGAAATCAAGATCTGAATTGCAGAACAACAACAGTGGACGGATGCTTTCTATTTTCAGGCCGGAGGACATTTTGCCGAATTCCGAGGAAGCAACACGAAGGGAGTCTGTTTCATCAAGGGGGTCTTGGATGAGGAGATTGTCAACCATACCCAATTCGCACAACAATAGCCCGAGATCCAGTGTTGGACCGGATTCTCCGTCGATAAGTGTATCTGTTGGGTCAGCCATTCCCATTTTATCCAATCCAGGGAATAGCACAGCCCAACTACCTCCAAACAAACTAGTGAAGA
Organism: Rhynchosporium agropyri; assembly: GCA_900074905.1. Lineage (NCBI taxonomy): Eukaryota > Fungi > Ascomycota > Leotiomycetes > Helotiales > Ploettnerulaceae > Rhynchosporium > Rhynchosporium agropyri. Next base: position 60,477 of record FJUX01000043.1, on the reverse strand, counting down.
GGGGTCCATCTACGAGGGCTTCAAGCGGGCCGGTATCGAGGAGCGGATCTAGTTCACACATACCAACATTGAGGAGGCCCGCGACAAGTCACCAACGTACTGTTACACTACAGCAGCAGTTCAGAGACGACTCTGTGAAAACGCAAGAGCTGATATACCGCGAATCATCACCTCGGGTACATGTTACACCCAGCAAAAACGATTCTCACACCTCCCGTCATGCATGGCGTCTTTACTTCGAGTCTCGTCCGACAAAATTGTCCAAGGACAAGGCTTCCGGGCGGATGAGTGATGGGGGCATACCAGATTCTCAGTCAACATCGAGGAGGATCATATTGGACGACTCCGCGAGACCTACCTTGGTCAAGCCGGGAACCATCATCGTTTCAAGCAGCGCGTCGACGTACTATGACGAAAGTTTTGAGCTTGATGACGACGAATTTGATGGGGTAGGGGACATACCACTGCCTTCGACGGAGGTAGTAGTGGAATCGCAAAAGCGTGCTCGCCGATCCTTGTCTATGCATTTCAGCTCACCCAGCTCTTGGATACAAAGGTCTGGCAGTCTGCGAGATCAAAGACGAGGAGAACCCAGAAGCGGGGGTAAGCGTTACTCTTCGGCGCCTGTGGCGACTATGCCGGGTCGAAGCATCTCCACAGCACATGGTTCTACTACTAGTAGGCATCGTCCTATTATGGATCCAAAAGTCTTCCAACGATCCCCCGTATCGAGTGGAGAAGCTTCTTCTAGCGATCCTTTCGCAGTCCATTTTGCTAGACGGAGCCGCAACAGCTCATCTCCTTTACCGCCACTCACAAGATTGTCCTCTTTCAACGTAGATCTAGCTAGACTCGGACTATCTTCGTCTTCCTCATCAGCTCCTTGTCGGAGTCCAAGCTCGCCTGTCGTACACAACAACACAAACTCTGTATCGTCTACAGGACATGCTTCGCCAGCATCTATTTCTTTTGTCGGTTCTGCCAACTCAAAAGCTCCACGGACATCGGAACTGACGGATCGTGCGTCTACTCTCATTGGATCGGATAATGACATGAAAGGGTTCGCATCGGGTGATGAAGATGATATGGATTTTCAGAGCGAAACTGTCTTTGATTCATTAAGGTCTGGAGCGACTGGGAGCCTACGATCCAACAATGCACCGCTTGAATCCATGTTTGACGAATCCCCGCCAAGCCTGAATGGACATTCCAAGAACAAGAGACTCTCAATCCACGAGATGCTAGCAAATGGAGGATTCCACGAGGGTCATAACAAGATTGTGGAGGAAGACGAAGGAATGTCGACGCCTATCAAAGAAGGTCGATCCTCTCAGGATTCCTCTGATAACTTTCAGACTCCAGTTCGGACTAGGACGATAAAGTCCGACCGGGTGTTTCCTGCTTCTCCCCCAAGCTTCTGTCTTGCTACGAAAGAGTTTAGCCGTCTGTCTCTGGACGACGAGGAAGAGGACGAGGACTGGACAAGGGATGATGAGAATATTGATATCAGCGGTCAGCTTTCACCACCTTCAAGCTCTCTCAACTCTAGACGACCAAGTCCCAGCTTTAGAGCAGCACTCGCAGACTTGACTCACAGTGGAGCTCCCAACGGAAATGGGCTCGCGAACGGTGAACGGCCGAAGAGCAATCTTTTCGATTGGTCAGAGCCCCCAACTGCCGAAAAGGCTGATCTAATGGGCAACTTTCCCAGACCCAAGACTGCCCACGCTAAGCAGATTGCTGATGGTAGAGGGGGACGCGCTATTGGACGGCGCGGACCTAGTCCGATGCACATTCGCAGTCAGAGTGTGCCAGTGGTGCCTGATGTCGCTGGCCAGCGCGATTCAAAGCTGGCTCCAAAATTTGGAACGTGGGGCCTGGGCGGCAAGGGTGTAAGTGAAGACTGGGATGGAGATTTCGATTTCGAAAGTAATGATGCGGATGGAGGTGATGATGGGGATGTGAGCATGGAAAATAGTGGCATGATGGTTCCTCCAGCCATTCAGGCAAGCCAAGCAAGTGTCGTTGGTCACGTTGGACAGATTCGAGAGGTATGCTTGCTGGTGGAAGACCTAAAGAGACTGCGACTACTAGCTCGGGAGAAGGGTCTACTCAATGGTCCATCCGCGACTCTCTGGAAGGAAGCAGAGGGGATTATTGCTCTTGCAGTTCCGGACGATGAAGAGTCTGCTCTATCTCCGACTCCACCCTCGCCTACGCCGGTCGTTCTTGAAGAAGAGGCGTCGGAGGATGACGAATTCCACGAGAGCGGACCTGATGCTGAGGACCTGGAAATATCTGAGGCGCCATTCGAGGTTCTCAATCGTCATGGTCGACCCACCGGTTTCGTCTATGATGGAAATACTGTTCGCAGGCGCTCTGTATTCTCGCCTGAGGATGACATATTTGGGGCAGGGCTCATGAATAGATCACCTGTTAGAGATCATCTCCGACCGCCCTCGACGTCACCACGCCATTCAAGTCTGAAGAGTGCTTCCGATGTAGCTCGCTCGGTTATGGAAACCATGCACCAGCACAGATCAACCTCGGACCCAATTCTTCAGAATTTGACCAGCGAGTCTCCAAACAAGATGCCCTTCGATACAACCAGTCTTCGCGATCTTGTTCACCGAGCTAACGTTCTCAGCCGTACCTTGGCCGATTTGATCCGGAAAGCAGATGGTCCATCTCAGAGTCCGGAAACAAGTCCTCGTCGTGACTCAAGCCCAGCATTCACACGAGTGTTCACTGATCCCAGCGTAAGCCCGCCCAAAAATCTGCTTCGAAGCCACAGCAATAATTCGATAATCAGCGGCTCGATTGACGGGTCACCGACACGTAGCTTGGGCCAACGAATGCATATGATGACCGTTGTCTGATTGGTTCTTTCGATACAACTATTTTTGCCGAAGTACCATGTTATTGTACAAGCAATGCTTGATTAGACATTGTCTTTTCTTGCATAAGCGAATGGCTTTTACTTTTGCTCCAGCATAAAGCGATTCTTTCTCTAATACCTGTGCGTCTCTGATATAGATTTCGGAACTGGGATCGCCAAATTTTGCAGCGGTCATTGCATCTGTACACGCGAAAAGATCACGCAGCTTTACTTTTGATTCTGCGTTTATGTGGATGATGCAGAGGAGGAATTCAACGGATAGTCTTCAGCTCGAGGACGATAAAATACGTTAATGTTTGCATGAATTGGGTTTCTTTTTTTTCCCCTTCCCTTTTACTGTTCTGTTCGGTTGCATTGGGCTTTTCAAATTCTTCAAGGGGTGGCTACATGAAGGCATAAAAGCAACCATGCATCAGCGATTATTCTTTTAGTATAGAGGAAGAGAGAAACGAGAGTCAGTGGCTGGGGTCAGCTATTTGTACGAAGTATAGTACTACTGTGTGTGTAACACACCACGATGGAAGTCGAGGAGAACGAGCATGTCATCTCTGCTGCTCGAAAGACACATGGCTTCTTTTGCAGAAATTGCGCTCATTAGGGAAGACGTTTTCGGCTTGTCATGGTGCTGGGTATGAATAAGAGGACCTGGAAGGCAGAGATATGCCCAACTTGCTATGATTGCTTGCAGGCGATCCTTCACGGTCCTGATGAATGGGAGGAAACTTCTGAAATGAGGCTCATGGTATATGTGAGATGGATGGCATGACTCGAATCGAAGCAATGAAATGATGGCTTCACGTACCACACACACAATCTTTGTCTTTGCATACTTGCCTTGTGACCATGCGAGCATGAATTTTCATTCTTGGATCCACTTACATATGCAGTAGGTACAAAACCGATGCTATTGCAAGAGCCACCCTCTCGGGAAACCTTGGATATCAGGTGCCAGATACAAGACTTCAACGAACATCAAGACAAAGTCAACATTTCGGAAAGGCTCGTCCCGCTCAAAACTAACTCCTCACTTCTGCTCGTTGGTGGGCTGCTTTCAATTCAAGCCTTGCTATTGGGTCCCGAAGCCAACGATCTCGCTTCCAAAACTCTGGAAGAAAGCAGGAAGCAATGCAGCTTCCCCGTGAATACCTCCTCGCCACGAGGTAATGTAGTATTTTCTGACGAATGCCCTGCAGTCTCGATCTGGTCCCACGTTACATTATCCACTTCTTGGTCTTCGAGAATGTTCAAACTTGGGGATACCTTACCTTGATTTGGTTGTTATGTGGTATCCCGATTGTTGGCGTCGATGATGGGCGAGTTCTCGATTGTTTGTTTGTTTTCCATTAGTGACACGTGATTTACTACCCCTCATTCTTAAGCGAGCTGGATGTTTTAGCTACTGGCTTCCAGTGACCTCTCCGCCCCATCGTCATGGCTTTGGAAATGGCTAAAAGCGAAGCCGTATCAACCAAGGCGCGAGAGACTGGCCAAGATGAGCATCAGGATTGCGGGATCATGATGTGCCGTCGTTCGATCGAGCTCTGAGTCACATGTATTTTGAATCACGAAAGCACAATACCAATACAGCATCGTATTTGCACATCTCACATTCATGCCGTTGTCAATACGTCTTTTTCAGGTCAGACGGTTTCCAGAAACGGCCAGTCTATTGGCTTTGCGTGTTATGCTTCGACAATCTTTCATGTTATCGCCTTCCTATCACGGAGATGGTGGCTGTTTCTCCAGAGAGCGGGGTCCTGATCTCACAGCCGTATGCCAAGAGCGATGTACTTCTTCTTATAGTGGGGTGATATAGAAGTATCCTGCTGCTCTGCTTGTCTTATTCCATAAATTTCTCGTTCCATCTCTCCGTATTTTGATTTCTGTTCTTGGTGTCTTGTATTAATTTTCGCCGTCGCAAGCATGAAATCTGATATGAATCTCCGCAATGCATTCGGTCTAGGGACGGTCCTCTTAAGTGCTGTAGAAGCGGCCACTTGCAATTTGAAGAATAGCTTTGCCACGCCAGTATTGGCGAGCGGTTGGGAGCATAAACTTATTGCGAGAAATCTTACCAAGCCTAGAAGTATTTTGTTCGATAGCGAGGGGAATTTATTGGTTTTACAACAAGGAGCGGGGTTGATTCATTTGTCTTTTGACGATGGTGGAAGTACTTGTTTGGATGTGGCGAAAAGGACTTTCTTGATCAATTCTACTGAAGTGCGTCCATTATTATCATGTATAACGACCAGTTCGTACTGGTAATAGCTAACAAACTCATAGCTGAACCATGGACTGACCCTCTCAAGCGATGGCAAAACCATCTACGCCTCCTCATCCAATTCCGTCTTCGCATGGACATATGACCCAGCCGTAGGAACTGTAAGCGACAGAAACACCACAATAATAACAGGAATGGACAACGACGATCACACAACCCGCACCCTTCTCATGTCTCAAAAATCACCCGGCACAATCCTCGTCAGCAGAGGCAGTGATTCCAACCTCGACTACTCAGCCGAAATCCTCAACAGCGGCCACTCACAACTCAAATCCTTTGACCTCACAAAACTCACTTCCTCCTCTCCACCATACGATTTCAACACAGCCGGTCGCTTGCTCGGCTGGGGTCTACGGAATTCCGTCGGCGTGGCTGAAGAACCTCTCACAGGAGGTATCTACTCGGTCGAGAACTTGGTCGATGAAATCAGACGTAATGGTGTAGATGTACATCAAACGAATCCGGGAGAAGAACTCAATTTTCATGGCTTCTTGAATGGATCGACGGAGAATCAGGGAGGAAATTATGGATATCCGCTGTGTTATGCGCTCTGGAATACTAGTATTCCAAATGCGGAGAATCTGACTGTTGGAAGGCAGTTCACGATGGAGCAGAATGCTACTGTTGATGATGGTTTCTGTGCTGCGGAACGTGTGCCCCCGCAATTGACCTTTGAGGCGCATGTGGCTCCTCTCGATATAATTTTCCTTGCTAATGGGACGAAAGCCTACGTCTCGTTTCATGGAAGTTGGTAAGTAGCCACCATCCAGATGCCAGTTCTCCACCCCACTATACTCTACTCGTCCACTTTCAAATCCTAACCAGAACACAGGGATAAGTCCGTCCCAGCAGGCTACAAAGTGATATCTATCGACTTCGCAAACGGATCTCCGGTCGAAGCAAGCACCAGTATGAAAGCAGCACAAGACCTCTTCTCCAACCCCGACACCAGCGTCTGTCCCGGACGCTGTTTCCGACCTGTCGGATTGGCACTCGATGGAAAAGGTCGACTGTTCGTCTCCTCGGATTCGTCAGGCGAGTTGTATGTGCTCGCTAAGACGGGGCCAAGTGGGGGCGGATCACCAACATCGAGTGCTGCACCGGCGGCGACGACGAGTAAGGCTAGTAGTGCGAGTAAAGCCGTTGTCTCGGGCGTGGTTCTGCTATTTGCTGTTGGTTTTGGAGCAGCTTTGATGTAGGCAGAGGATGAAGTCTGTGGGAGATTGAGAAGAAGCTTTGAATGTCAAGATGAATCGATGCATGGAAGCGTGTCGATACCCTGGAAGATGTCTACACGAAGTGATGAGAATATAATATTACACGACAGAAGAATAAATGCCGTTTCTCCAAAAAATATTCCCATCAACATATCAACCCGTTTTTCCATCTAACAGCTTCCACCATCTATCCAACTTACCGAAGATCCCCAAACTCATCCACCATTTCGTGAGAATCATTTTGTCTTACAATGTCACTCAGTCCTCCCAGATCTCGAACAAAAATAGTAATTTCAAGTTACGAACTTAATGCAGGACACCCGACGAGACAGTCTGGAACATATTACTGAAGCTGTGATATCATCACAAACATCTTTATTTAAGTGAGGAAGCAATATCACCCTTCAATCACAAGAAATTCGAGGCTAGGAGATGATTTGAAAGATGAATCAAAATCTTTCTGACTGAGTTTTTATTTGCAATCGGTGAGTCAGACCTTTTCGCGACATCGCCGCTATCTAAGTCATAGTGTGAAGAAAGAAAACAACTTCATTTTTGATCAAATTCCTTATGACAGATACATCTATCTGCATAGCCTCCAAAGATTCATTTGATCTCAGTCAATGGTATGCTCCCCTGGCTCCTGTAGTTGAGAAGGTAAGTAAATGAATTGTTCCAACTTCAAAAGCCTGAAAGTCTAGACTGAATAGGGCTTAGCCTCGGTTCTAGTGAGTCATCAAAGCCGCAATTGTCCAATGAAAAGCTACGCGAAGACATAAAATGACTCAAGGATGGAAAGTATCCACATTTCCATGTGCACGTATCTACTCATTGTCCATCATGTAAAGCTTGCAGGGATTTGTTCTCTCTCGCTTGAAGAATGGGGGGAAAGCAAGGTATGTAAACAAAAAGTTAATCGCAATCTTCTGTCTTTCGAAATGCGATTAAGACAAGGCCGAGGGAGTATATAGGTAGACAGACCTCAGGTGTCGTCGTCAATCAATCAACTGTTGCACCTTCAATTGAAATACAGACGAACTTTGTTGCCTTCAAGTCTTTCTCGCAAAGCGATCTGCTGAATCCACCTTTACCTCAACCGCGTCCTACCATGTCAAACGCCTCAACAACTGCGACCGGCTCTTCAGCTTCATCACAATACACATGCAAAATCTGCGACATTGCATTTGGGGATAATGCTCTGCAACGCGCTCACGCAAAATCCGAATGGCAGTAGGTTCACCCAAAAAAATCGGACATGTTCTCCCCAGCTAATCAGAGTGCAGCATATATAATTTGAAGAGATCCTTGACTTCCCTGCCAGCGATATCATTTCAGATTTACAATGCTCGAGTCGCGAGCAATCAGGAGACCACGGCGACAGACGACTCGGAAAACGCTGCTTACCACCAATCATGCGCTGCGTGCCAGAAACATTATTACACTCCAAAGTCTTACACCAATCACGTGAAGTCCGCTAGCCACGTTCAAGCCGTAGCTAAGCTAGAAACTCAAGCCGAAAGCTCAGAAGCCACTGGCCTTGAAACCATCGCCTCTCAAACCAACAGCCTGGGCACATTCGCCTGCCTTTTCTGTCCTCGCCCCTTCTCATCCCTAGATCTTAGTCTGACACACATGGAAAAATCCCACGGTTTTGCAATTCCCCAACAAGAATTCCTCTTCGATCTCCCATCCTTCATCGACTACCTAGCGACGCTCATCACCGCGTTTCAGGAATGCCTCTACTGTGGCCAGTCGCGAGATAGCGTGTCTGCTATCAAGCAGCACATGATCGACAAAGGACACTGTAGCCTCGCTCCTGACGCTGCCGAGTCCTCCGAGTTTGAGGATTTCTACGACATCCCAGAAGGCGAGAGCGATGAAGAAGATTCGGAAGGAGGGAAGCCGGCCGTGAACATTACTATTCTACCACTCCAAAGCGATGCGAGTGAACTACGTCTCCCATCCGGCCGAACGCTAGGCCATCGTTCGAGAGGGCGCTATTTCCGACAGAGCCACAGCGCAGCCAAAACATCGCCTCGGGAGACCCTCGCAGCGGACGCAAACGAAGCCAGTCGCAGCAAGCCATCAGACCGCAGAGAAATCATGGGCCTGAAGCGAAGCGAGAACGCCAACCGAGGCATCATCGGCATATCCGACTTGGAGAAACGTGCCGTCAGGACGCTGGAGAAGAAGATGATGAAGGTGGAAGTCAGGGCGAGGAATCAGTACCAGGCGCGAGTGGAGCGCGCGGCGAACAAGCAGAAGTTCTTCAAGGTCAGTGAGGCGAGATGTTTCGATAGGGAGGAGAGGAAAGACTGACTTTTGATGCAGCCCGATGTTCCTGGTCCTTTGAATGGCTAGGTAATGACAAGATGGTGCGTGGTGCTATCATTAAATAGAGAGGCAATGACTGTGAGCAATGTAGCCGGGCTTCGAGACGTTCCCCTCAGAGTCGGCGGATCCTGTAGATCTTGCTTGGAAAGTCGGCGGTTATTGGATAGGGCGACGTGATATCTAAATCGCTATCAGGCTGGTACGCGTTGACTCGATGGTGGCAGACCTAGTGCTGAAAGAAACCTCAGGAATGAGACACTGTCAAAGATCTCAGCAACTCATGCTTGCTAAATGAAGTAAACAAATGAGATATCAAATTACGTCTCGGGTCGTGAAAATTATACATGTCTTGGATTAGTGTATCATCGAGTCTTGCAAGTAAATCGGCGAGCTCACTCAAAAGGCCGGGAGGATTGAAATAAACATTGTAGCAGGCTAATTTGTTTCGCTTGCCACTTTGCCTCGAAAAAGTAAACTATATCAAATGACATGTTGCGAAGCGACAAGGCTATAATTCATAAAGCATTGGTTGATTAAAGACTCATACCAAGTCTGACAACCGACCTTCCCCATCCCCCTTATGCCAGATCAGGTTCACGGCTAGCCAACCACGCTTTAACATATACTTCCATGTTCCGAACAAAGCCATGTCTCTTCGGTTCCCATCCTAGAATGGTCTTTGCTCTGCCCGACGATAGATTCCCGCTGCAATTCAAAACGTCCGCGCCTTCAGTATCGGCACAGCCAATGTAATTTATCCTGCCCAGGAATCCCATAGCAAATGCCGCAGCAACTACGATTTCATGTATCTTCTCTTGGCTTGTAACGAGATCGAAGATGGGATATACTCCGGTTCCCGAGATCAAGGGAAGTTTATCGATGGCTGCATGCAAGCCTGATGCAACATCATCCATCTGAGATGATTGGGAAATTAGCATTTACTCATATTCTGTTGTCTCGAATCAGATATTGGAGAAAAGTACTCCTAAGGCACTCGAATGGGCAGGAAAGGCTACTGCCTGAATAACGTACTGTACAAAATATAGATTAGCAATGGACTGAGAGTCAGATGAAGGTGTCTTCAGCATCGGATGAGCAATGTCTCAAGAAAATTTTGAAACTTTGGAAAAACTAGAGGAGAAATAGGAGGTTCCAAACACGCACCATGAATAAGAGCCGGCCTTGCCTCGCTATTCGCAGGAATTCCTACTATATCGATATTCCGTTCTGTGGCAAGCTGAAGAGACCAGAAAATGGAGTCCAACATCCGTGATGCTCGACCGTAAACGACGGCTGGGCGCATAATTATGACATCTAAATAACTTGAGCTACCTAGCAGGGCATGTTCGAGATCTGGACGTCTCGACGAGGATTCAATCGGGGATGAAGGCGTGTTAGATGTGAGGACTGGCATCAGGTCGTTGAGAGGGATAAGAGAGGAACCGTGAACGCCTGTTCTTCCCACATATACGAATCCCAATTTCGGAATCCCGAATCCTGCATCGTGAGTACTCGCAAGACGTTCGAGACGGTGTGCCTCGAAAATCGGGAGGATGTCGAGAGTATCCTTGTCGCATGCGCGAGCATCGACCACGACGTTTATGAAGTATATGTCCAAGGCTGCTTTAAGACCCCCTGGACTGTTGTCTGTCAGGATGGGTACAACTTCATTGCGGTAGTACATCCCGAAATCGTTCGGATCTTTGCAAAAGCCAAAGACCTGGTCTGGGAAAACGGTCAGCAAAGACTTACGGGAGGGGCGAGGCACTGGATTCTTGGAAGCATCGAGAGGAATTGCTTACAATTGCCGCTGCGAAGAAGGCTTTGGGCTAGAGCTTCGCCAATTGGTAGAGTGACCCCGATTATGAGTACGTTGACCATTTTGACAGTATGATGACACAATTAGGGAATACTGAATATGGCTTGGATGTGGAATGTGTATCATGAAAAGAGAATCGAGAAGAGAGAGTGTCCGGGCGAAGAAGTTCTCTTGTCAGGTCTTACTGGTGCTCTTGTCGGGTTAGGAAGGGACGATTTGAAGGTGGCCATGCTTGAAGAAAGTGCCTCTGTGGTTCTCCAAAACAGATTGGCAATCTCTAACAAGCTGGAGAAATCAAACTTTCATTTCATCTTCCTATGTTGGAGGAATGCCTCAGCTGTGAGTGGCCGAAATTCTTGAATTTTCGAGCCTGCGGTGACGAGATGTCAACGAGGCTGACCCAGTACGTGCCCGATGAAGCGATATCAAGACGAAATTGAGTCCTAAATACTCTTAGGACTCTAGATTGATGATTACTCGAACTCATGAAAAGTTCTCGTGGCTTGGGCTTCCTGACACTGAGTTCTACAATCTGTCCCAAATGTTTTCATGGACTGCCATAATCATCATTGAGGCCTGCATTGATGCGACTTGAGACGATAAACTTCCCAGAGCTGTCATAGTTTTCAAGAATACAGAAGTCAGGACCCCATCGTATTAAATCATCCAATCCGAAACCACCAAGCTACTTCGCAGACAGATCGCTTAATCTTCCAGTGAGTACCCAACATCGGTATTTTCTGCTCCAAGCTTCATCAGCAACGCTCTCATAGCCGCTGCTCGCTCCTTTTCTTGCCCCTCAAGGCCACTCAAGTCAATATCCCCAACCCAATTTCCAATGCCATGTTGAAGCACATTTCTGGCTCTCAGCCGACTGCCTCCTCTATGGCCTATACTCCCATGGAGAGTCATCCGTTCCTTGTTGCTCACGTATGCTCCTCGATGCAAAATGTTGTTGTTATAGAAAACCACATCTCCTGGCTTCATTTGCACTCTTATTTCTCCTGGGATGTCCTTCTCAAAAGGTCCAGCATCTCTTTCTATCTGGTTTCTTGCTCGCTTATGGCTCGTGGGCACGACTATCAGACTGTCATCCTCGTACAATGCAAGATTCCATTGTGCGGACCAGGCCGGCTGACTCAAGCGTTCCAGCTCTTCCTTGGCACTTGCTGTTGCTGGGATATCATCCCTGTGCCACCTGAGTTCAAAATCTCTGTCTAGATGACATGTCAGTATATCTCATTCCTCGCAAAGTGTAACTACTTTGGGATCCAGGAAGCGGTAGACACTGACCTGGCCGAATCAAAAGATTGAACAACTCCATCACTAAGTCTTCATCGTCGCACTCCAAAAGCTCTTTGACAATGGAAACGATCGGCTCGGAAAAATAATTTGAGATGAAGGTTTTGGAATTGGGTAGATCAGGATGCATGAGGAACTGAACACCCCATATTCCACCTTCGGCCGGGTTTGCTCCGGGAGCAACGGTCCAAGGCGGAAATTGTTTAGGGAGAGTTCGAACGAATGGCCACTGCCCTGACCGGGCAAAATCAATTGCTTCGGCACTGGCTCTGCGCAGCGTTGTGAGTTGGTCAGGCGTCAAGATCGAGGGAACGAGGACGAAGCCATCTCGGTTGAGGGATTCGAGGTGCGTTGAAGACATATTGAAATTTAGGAGGTTCGAGATGATTGATCGACGAGCAAAAGGGAATTTTAAAACCTCTCAAGCAGATCGTGGGCTGCTTATATCAAACGCGGGGCCTTTTGTCCGCAGCAGCTGATTATAAGTCTCCTTTGGTACAGTGGCGCGGCGAAGGACACTTTGGGGTCATGCATGACCTTGCTTCCCTTCAGAAGGTAGCAGGCATCGCAAGTCAAGACAATGTTACTTCCAATGTTGAGCTAAACAACGAATCATTTCAGGGAACAATATGTAACGTAACAAAATTGAAAAGATCATGCACGTTGGCTAAATCGAGGTCAGACCGTCAGACGTCGAAAGGTGGGCTACCACGTGACATACCCTCCCTCCATCAAGTCTGTTTTGCTCACTTCAATGTTGATATAAATCCCTGGCTAGGCCTGTCACTACCTAATCTTATCCATTCGTGATACATAGCTCGACTTATGTAGTACACAATAATTATGCTGTCGCTGAAACCTGAAGGTCACATTCACGATGCAGCGTCCACAAATCTTTCTTCATCCAACCCTGGGGCCGAGCTCGTCTAATTTTCCCAGCGAAGTTCGGATTTAGCATGATTGCTCATTCTAAGGACTGCCTGACCCATCAAAAAGATATTAGCACCTCTTTGCTGCTGTCTGACTTCAAAACCAGTTTCCCATCGCGACATTAATCACGAGCGTGAGATTCATGAGCGATACAAGAACCATGAAAGCACCAGGATATAGTTTCCAGTGAAGGACGAAAGCTGAATATCTCCATAAGATCTTAGTCCTGATTGAATCATGATAGCGATTAGTCTACATCAGTCATGCCTGTCATCCCAATGCAGGTGAACATCGTACTTCTCCTCTCCTTTCGAGACCCTTGCCCCATCATTAATATGAGCGACCCCTGTTCTTAAAGAAGTTCCCATTCCTCTAGGTCCACTGCCAACCACACTGACGCTTCCTGCACATTCGTCTGCAACTTCCACAAACTCAGTAACGACCTGGCCTAGATCGGGATGATGATCTCCCAGCCACTGCACTTCGAAACCTGGATACTTGCGCACCAGATTTGATACGTGCCCAGATTGAGATTTATTTGATGAACTAGAAGCCTCCTCAGTAGCCCCGTCCTCCTCGGACGACTCTTTGCTATCCTTGTCATAGATCGTTGATTCAACCTCTCTTGTTACGAAAATGCGTATGGAGAGACTGTCCTGCTCTTTCGAAAGGTATTGTTTCAAGATCGAGAGCTCCGGACCCATCCACTCTAAGTCTTGGATACGTCGAATGATCCATACCAGCTGGACCTTTCCAGAACTTCGACCTTGCTGTCCTCGGAGTTGCTGAGCTCTGCTCAAAAATAGCGGGTGTGCCATTGTGATACCAGTGCCTCCAGCAATTAGCAACAAATTTCCAGGCTCGCACAGAGAGGGTGGTCCGTACGGTCCCGAAAGTATGACTGGAGTAGTCGTTTTCTCGGCTACGCTTCTAAGTGCAAGCTGGCCAAGCTTGGAAGTTTGACCGATCAAGCAACGGATAATATAGGTGTGATGTGAAATTGCTGGTAGTGCAGAAGGGAGAGAAGCCACAGTGAATGGGTGGTTCTGCCATACTGATAGTGTAGGGAAGGTGAGGTAGAAATGCTGGCCAGGATGCCATGGGCCATGATTATGTTTGAAATCGACACGTACAACACGTCCCTCTTGGTCATCGAATGACTGTAGTGTTGCTTGCGCAGACTCGAAACCATATCCTGTATTTTATGTTAGAGATGAAAATACGCTTGCGTAGTGATGTAAAGCGCAGCTCACCACCAGACTTGGTATATCCCGTATGAATTAGTATCGTCCTAAGATATCTGATACCGAAATCAAGGAATATAACTGCCAGGGAAGCGATCATCCAGCATGAAAGTCTAGCTACACGCGACGGAAAGTTAGCGAATGTAAACCACTTTGAGTGCAAGACATGCCTCAAGAGAATCTCGAGACCTTGAGTGAAGGAGAACATGGGCTTTCCCATTGCCTACCCTAATGACCCCAGCAAGCTCCAATGTAGACTAGAGCGACGACACAATGCGTTTTCCTGAAAAATTCGTAACCGGTCTTTTTGATCACCGCTGGGAAACTGAATACCCAGATGAACGATATCATAGTCATAGCCACCTAGATTAAGGGGAGATCAGTATGAATGACCATACCAAGAGGAGATTGCGAGAGGGGGAAGATACGTCTCAAGATGATCTTCAAACAGACAAAAATGGAAAATCTGGGCACCCCCTTTACCTACAATTCCCCATATTATATACAGATCTTTCACGAAACCTTTGTAGACTTTCGGTTGTGGCTGATAGAGTCTCGCTTCGATGATGGTCCAAACAATTGTGTGGACCATCGACTGAAAAAATATGATGTGCCCTAACCAGCGGTGGAGGAAATTGAAAGATTGTGAGGGCATTCCTGTCAGGAGAGAGAGAATGCTTTCCCTCTGTGAAAGAAAGACGCTCAGTGGTGTCAATGCATACGCGAAAACCCCAAGACGGTTACTGAAACCACCAAGACCTGTTCGTCTGCTGAAAGAGGTGGTTCCCTTCACCGGTGTAAGTAGGTTCTTGCTGTGAAGGGAAACGAAGTCAGCATCGCCTAGTCAAGAGGGTATTGAGGCTAAAAAGATGAGACAAAGGGGTATACCGTGATAGAGGAGAATGGCATCGGCCTCATCTATCCTCAAACACCCTCAAAAGGACTAAGAAATTGGAGAATACTTACTACCAGATTGCTACAAATCTAAGTTCGTTTGTTAGAAACAGCCTGGTGAAGACATTAGACACTCACGAGAAAACAAGCAGATATACTAAGAGAACAGCAAGCAGCAACAATTGGAGTCTGGTCACGTTCCCAAAAACGGAGTGCATGCTTTCAGGAAGCAGAAACTTCCGGGCAGTAGCAGCCTTTGACTTCCAGAGTCTGGCCCATGTCCCCATAGGAGCGGCAGTTTTTCCACTTTCAAATCCTACTATCGCGTTGCGACTTCGAGCCGGTTTCACTACCCTGGAAACAAGGAAGAAAACGAGAAGTCCTCCCAAGATAGCCCAGAGTATCAGCGAGAATAGCATCGCACGGCTGTGCATCCACCATACGGCATCAAGGTACTCGCACTGATTTGGTACACCAGGGCAAGGTAATTCGCGAGATGGGTAGCCCTAATACAGCTTCACAGTAGAGCCGGCGGCAGGTTTTTCGCCATGTCGAGCGTTAAGTGCTGGATAGTGGTCCATGATTGTTGTTCTGCCTGGACGAGATTCCAAAGATCGAAGGAAGCGCCAAAGTTGCCTTTAAAGATATTAAGGTAGAAACATTAGTAATAAGTACGTCTAGTTATAAATCCCAAGTGGGATTAAACTCTATACCAAGCCTGAGACGCCACCTACGATTCTTCTCTCGATAGACTTTCTCGAGAATTGAACCATTGTCTATAGATGATGACAAGCCAGTGAAATGTGCCGAATAGCAACCAAAAAAAAGGTGGGCCTTTGTGGGGTCTCAACTTGCTCGATGGGGAGGATGGTTTTCCCTTGAACTTGCTCACACCAGAACTTGAGTCTTGATAATAATGCCATCACCACTGTCACCACTGTTTCATTTGCGAAGAAATGTGGGTTGCCATGCACGTAGTCCCAGCGAGCCAGGCCTGTTGTTCGGGATATTTGCCCTTCATGGTAGCTGGCCCCGGATTAACGTGCTCATAAGCTCTCACTCAGCCGAGGGATTTCAACGGACTTGTGCCTCCCAATCTATCTATTGCATGGCTCGCCTTTCTCAGAGACCAACGCATTCCTGCCTTTTTAATCAGGCCACAGTTAAGTGGCTTTACGTTAGTTAATTGATGGCTTAGCACAGCACAAAATGGGGAGGGAAGCCAGCGATGCACTGTATATAGTTATGCATACCAATCTTGGTGGTGATAAATGAATGCACTTGGGACCTTTGGCTCGCTTAATTAGTGTACGGCCATTCAGCTGTGGCCTATGAATACCATAGATATGGACCGTTTGTTATTTTCTGGAAGGGCCTCTCGGTTTTCCGAGCTTTCCGCTGAACAATGCGAGCAAGATCCAGTGCTGGTGGATCTCATCGAGGAATTTCATATTTCTAGTAGTAGTACAGGTACGGTTGCGTACGGCTCTAGAACGAACCTGTTGGCACCTTGAGGACATTGTCTAGGGCAATACTGCTGTATTGATGCGAATACCCGCCGATGGACCGTGGCCGGACTGCCATTCATGCTGCAGACTGAGAACTAGGAATAAGACCAAAAGGTAAGCTAAAATCAAGATTACTGATACCTCGAGTCTACAAGACAACCCCCTTGTTCTGTTCGTTGCCTTCGGCATTCATGTTCTTCCATGCAAGCATCGCCACCAACCGAATTTAACAAGTTGCCGGACCTGTGATCAATAAGTATCGCCATGTATCTCCGTACGTACGTTGATTTGCCAGACGGGTAAGCGATCCCCACACGTACGACATCTACTTTACAATATAACTGTAGATCGTCATAATATTTCCCTGACTTTCTAGGGAAGATGTGAGGCTATTCTCTGGGGGAAAATTGCCTGCCAGATGGCAGCGGAGATCGTGTATCCAATAGCATTGCCAATGTGGCAGAAGAGATCTAGTAAAGCAAATACTGATGGCCAAGTATTGATATGGAACAGCAGCGGCTAAGATTGCCGATCTCGACCATTAGTTTTAATATGCCGAACAGCAAATTAATAAAGATGCCAGACATGGCGATACAGCCTATATATTGGTCTGGTTAGCAGACGTGTATGAGTAAGCCTATACCGAAGACTATCAAGGAAGAGCAGAGAGGGGATTGATCTTTTATAGCATCCAGTATACGGGATGATTGCTCCGGCGACAGAACTCGCATTAACCTATACCGCCGTAACACATTGAACGACGTAATATGCTCCAGTTTACGACTTGTATGGACGAGCTGGGATTTGCGTTCCAGCAGGTTGCCATCACAAATGTCTGAATCCCACCATGCGGTTGCCAGGCACGGTACAATCTCGAAGTGTTGCTCATGGAGTGAGACAGATCCGAGCAGAGAATCTTTCCCACACGAAAAATGCAGCGATCAACAAGACACCAAGGATTAGGGAACAGATGATGAAAGGATATTCCCAACCCTTGGCTTCTATGGTGTAAGGAATGAATAGCAGGCAAGAGAATGCAGACCCAGTAGTTAGAAACAACAATGCAGCGACACTAAATTTGTCCATGTACTGCACTATAGACTGCCATATTGTGCGTCCGCTCCGCCTTCGCGCTCTGGTGCGTTCCCCTCCTTCTTGACTTTCGTGTGGTGGAACATGAAGGTTGCAAATAACGGCAAAGTGATTCCCGGGAGGATGCTTTCCATTCCTAAAGTCCCACATCAGCCAGATCCATTCATGATGAGGTGACCATCGGACCAGTAAGCCATGCTGTGAAAAGGTAGATTGGTTTAAGCAGTCAATGACGCAGTGACGATGTATCGGCAATGAAAGTATCGAGACAGCATACAAGACCATTGAGTCCGAAAGTGTAATATACTTCGGATGCAGCATAGGCCTCAACATCGCCGCAAGAAGCTGCCAGGATGAGGCCAAGAGTGCGAATGCCACACACAGTGGAAACTCGTGGGGTCGACCGAAAATATCAAGGACTTTCACAATACAAAGATTTGTTACACCACCAATCACCTGGCTCGAAATACCGGTCGTAGGGACTAGCGCATATGCTACAAGGTCAGAAGCAACATAGGGGAATGAAGCGCCTCTGACACCAGTGACGATGCCTCTCAACGCAATGTGGAGTTGGCACATACGTATTGGAAGATGACTTGCGAGGGGATAAAACAGCTCTCACGATAACTCTGAGGATAAAGTAGTCCTATGCGAGCCAGTTGGAAACATAGACCACGGCCAAGGCAGTCAACGACCAAGTATTTGTGATAGCCTCAGCAATCTGCCCACCGGCTTGAAATTTGGTGTCGACAGCTTTGTCGTTAAATGTGCATTGCGATGAACTGCGTCCACACTATGCATAAGTTCCGGGCTGGGACTTTGCTCCAAGACGTTAATTGTGCTGACTTCCTGGATATCCTTTTGGCTTGTAGAATAGCCGGTTGCAGGAGACTCAGTTGGGGCCTCTTTGTCTTCCTCCGTACCAGAGGATTTGTCTCGCTGTACTAATCGTCGGCAGATAAGAACTGGATTTCCTTACTGCTCTTAACCTGCTGTCAAGAAGCATTGACTACCTTGTCCAACATGGAGAGGAAACAAACAAGCGATTTGAATGGGAAGAATTGGGGAACGTATCACACTGCAAAACGGTCTCCTTTATTCAACACGCAAAACCTGATTTAGGCTTGAGTCCAATCCACAAAGTTTGGCCGTGGGATGGAAATGCCGCCACACTGAGAAGGTTTGCTCACATGTAGTACCACCTGATCGGCGAAGCCGTCTGTCGGCGGATATCACCTGGCCATAGCCAGTTTTCAGCCACCAAGACTCCCCTGAGAAACACCCCAAAACTCTCTCGCAAAAGGTGCGTTTGTGGGTGGATGGCTGTTTATTGGAGGAGGTTCACGACAAACTCCTGAGCTGGACCCCCTCAATCCTGGTCGTAAAACATATTCGTATGAATCTGATTCAGCCTTGGTTTTCTATTTTTCATCGGATGTGGAATCGACTGCGTCTTGCTTTTTATGGGAAATTATTATGTGACGGGATGGATAGGATTCCGAGATTTGCCTGACCTAGCGTACCAGATAATGCGCACCAACAGTATCGACGATACGGTAGCTTCTATTTGCCCCAATGCCAGAAAAAAGTGGCCGGTTCTGGCGAAACTACTATACTTTTCAGAGGTACTAAAGCTACCTGTTTCAAAGCTTTACTCGGCCCTTCGAACTAAAGTCGTGTAAGATCCTCGTGACTTTACTAAAATGACCGACGAAAGTGCTGTATATATACCGTAACATTCCTGTCATCGGATCGCAAGCTGGGCTTCAACATCCACTTTTGTTTGGAAATCGATAGCCCAACCCCGTCTCCAGACAAATACTGACCATGTCCAGATTGTGTTCACCTAGCTGAGAACTCCAACCTCAAATATCAGCTGTAATCTTCTACGAGTTCCATCTGAGCCAATACGCTACTTTGAATCCCTGGCAAGATCTTCTAACGCGCTCACAGCCTCCCGCTCACTACCGAGTGGCACAAAGCAATGATCATGGCTGCCAACAGATCAGCAGTTTTCCACTTGAGACACAGCAGAAAGTTGAGATTACAAGAATGCACTGATAGGGTTGACCCCAACGCCCATCGCAGTAAGCTTTGCACTAACGGCTGCTATGAATCCAACAGCCTCCAAGCTGGAGTGAATATCCAAGGTGATCATCCTAGAGGGAAAGCTGTACTCCAGGCCATGAGCTACGGCGGAATCTTGCGTGGTGATAACAGTCATTCCTTCCGCCTATACAGTCGAATTAGACTGATCTACAAGCTCTGAAGCGATGCGTGTACAAGCTCACCTCCCGGAACAACATCTGTAAGAAAAGTGAAGGTGGAGGAGACTGTCCGTTGGGCAGCGTGATGAACACGAATATATCAGGATGGAGGGATGTTTTGAGAGTTGCAAGAAGCGCTGCGAGATTCGTCTCTCCAACCTTTGGAGCAGGTGCATGTGTTTCCATGTTGAAATGGCGATATTTGAAGATTTTCGGATAAGTGTTGTTTGAGCAAGCAGCAACACAAGTTTTACTGTTAGTGCGGAACTTGTTGAATCGCGCAACCGCGAAGGGCGTGCGTGTTACCTCAGATTTTTGACACCGAAAACCCGGCGCGCGATCATCATCGCGGCATTAATAATCAACATGGCGTCAACAATACATACCGTGGGCTTGAAATACAGTCATACGGACCCATCGTCGTTGACAAGAATCGTCCAGGCTCTTCTGCCATCCTGGCATGATGCGGAGACCCAGACATTGACTGGAGGAGTAAACAATATTGTAGGCAACGAAATCCAGCAATATTCATTTGAGTTCAGGGCTAGATACAGGCATCGGTTTGATGTGTTTTGAACTACACTGTCGCAATTCTAACATTTGATAGCTCTTCAAAGTAACGAAGAAGTGTCAGGACACAAGAAGAGATCTCGATGTCGAAGCCGTGCTGATTCGTGTCTACGGTGGCAGCTCTGGAATATTGGTCGATCGCGAACGTACGCATAACTCTGCTAAATCATCGCAGATTATTCTGGCTAAGATTTCTCATAGGGGAGCTCGAGTGTCATGTTCTGCTACAAACCTATGGATTAGCACCCTATATTCTCGGGCGATTCGAAAATGGTTATGTCTATGGCTTTGTGCCTGGCAAAGTGTGCTCACCAACTGACTTGGCTCTTGAGCCTGTTTGGAAAGGAGTAGCTGAGCGTAGTAAGTGTTTCGTCGCATTCTTGAATCCTAGTCTGACAGCATGAAGTGGCAGAATGGCATGCCACTTTACCTCTAGCAGAGCCGGCATCGCTCAACATTTGGTCTGTGTTGAGGAAATGGATCTCGGCATTACCAACCTCAAACATGGAGCAAAAGGTGAAGCAGAGTGACCTACTTACTGAAGTTGAACTTCTCCCTTCCTTCTTCTCGAAAATTAGGGTTCAAAACATGCCAGAGGTATGCTATTACTCGTCCTCGCAGAGGGTAACTTTTTACTAATGAGCTCAGTACGTTTTCGCACATTGTGACCTCCTAGCTGGGAATATCATCATCAAACCAAGAACTAGCACTGATGCTCATCGAGTGGCCGAACGGGTTGATTTTATTGATTTCGAGTACGCGATGGCCGCACCTCCCGCTTTCGATATCGCATGCCACTTCTCGGAATGGGTTGGATTCGAATGTAACTACAAGATTCTTCCATCGCAGTCGGTACGAAAACAGTTTCTGTTGCAGTACATGTCAACGTACAATAGATTATGTGGACCAAACGGACAGATCAAGGATATCGACGCCTTGTCTGCCGAAGTTGATCACTATAGAGGAGTACCTGGGCTACTTTGGTAAGCAACATTCATCTACCCAATCGAAAGACTAACCAACACTTTCGATAATAGGGGTGTTGCTGCACTGATCCAAGCTGAGGTTTCGGACCTCGATTTTGATTTCAAAGAGTACGCCGACTTGCGGATCAGGGAATTCACGGATTGGAAGGCGGAAGCAATCGGCTCGAGAGATGCTTCGAGAAAGGAAATGCCTCTTCGGGAGCAGTGCTGGGCTCGGGTAGACTGAAATGGCGAAGGGTAACGTATACACGAGAAACACAAGGCCAGACAAGTTCGTCTGGGGGAAAATGGGGGGAGACCTGGCAGTGAACCTATCATCTCAGATTTCCAAAATCATTTGAAATTCAGGTGACTTTGCATTGCCACCTCGGATAGTTTCCTGAGATACTTCTGTGACATGATTGTCGACGCACGACCTTAAGCATTCCTGGCCAATTCTCGTTCGCAGAAGCCGACGTTGTTACATCACTCACGCTTGCGAGTGAATTAGTTTGATCAGGAAGAGATCACAGGCAAGGGAACAAATTTGATTTTGCCGTCACATTAACTTCGCAATTTATCAATAACCTTCTCGCAAGACCTCTGGAATATATAATCCTGGGAGTCTTTTTTTACATTGGTGAGATATCGTTGACCATACCCAATGCTCTCTCGGCCTCTGAGATCAAATCGGGTCTTACTCCTCCTTGGGCAGCAAGACGGAGTAGAAGATTCTTCCAAGGCATCCTAGGGAATTTCTTCTTCATAAGATCTCTGTTCTGCTGCGCCATTTCCGACCAAGTCCCCCGCTGACTTCTAGATCCAGATCCAGGCTCTAGCTTCGAGACTACCATCCACTCCACAAAGGCCTTAGCTGCAGCTTCAAAACCGCCTCGACTGGACAGATCAAGACGTATAACATTCAATCCATCGCCATACACTTGATCTAATGCGTTGAACTTGGATACCAAGCACGGAATGCCCGCAATCGATGCCAAAGCCGGACCCAAGCCAACGCTTTCGACGTCCGCCTTGTTGGGGGTGTAGATAATGCCTCCATTTGTGACAGTAGCTAGTCTCAGAAGATCCTTTTCGTCTAGCATCGCACTTGTGCCGTTGACTTCCGAACAAAGGGGCACGCCACCCAGAAACCGTATATCATCTCTCAAGCCCAGTTCGTGAGAAAAGATTCTCAACTCCGCCGCATATTCTGGGTCTTCTTCCGGATCCCCAAAAATGAATAGGTATGGAACTGGAAGACCTCGTTTAATCGAGATATCCTTGATCGCAGCCATCACCTCTATAGATATCTCGATACCTTTGACCGGAAAGATGCGATTCGGGCACAGCAGAATCGCTCGTCCCTCACGAACACCGTCAAGTACTTCAAGATCGGAGAGAAAATTGGACACGAGGCTCGAACTGTGGATCGAGAAGTCCTGCTTTAGCAGTAAAGGTAGCAGATTCGGAACGACGAGCGGTCGCAGGCTAGTGGGATAGAGCAACGTCTCGGGTAGCAAGACGTCAGACACGATAGCCCATATATGCCACGGTACAGCTTGTGGGACGAAAGTAAACTCATTAGGTCGCAGCGGATATACTCTCTCGTTCTTTTCATGAACAGCATAGCTGCTCAATAGGTCATGGTCCCAAAACAAAATACCGCCTGCTCTTCCACCTTTCCAACGCTTCTCTGCAGCTCGATAAAGAGCCGTTGTCACCGGAACAGCATCAGAGAGAGTCATATTGACCGCACATACCCAGTCGATATCATTTTCTTCGAACCAGGTCTCGAAATGACGTTGATATGGTATTGCAATGGCTTCGATGCGCTCATAAAGCTCAATCCTCTGCTCTCGATCCAACAGATAGGGCAGTGCCACTTCTCTCCTGATTCGTAGAAGCTCCTCTCCGTAATCTTTGTATGATACTGGTGTTGCTGCCGTGACGGAGAGCCATGATGGGTAGAATGTCTCTTTTGGTCCATGTGGAAAGAATGCGGCTTTGTCTGGTCGCCAAGAATAGCCTAGGTCTATGGCAATGGGCGAATTGACGAGTGGTGGACATGAGGGTGTCTGAGTGATCATGTCGATTACATTTCGGAATGTCGTGAGGAGTCCGCTGACAGGAAGGCCGTCGCCGCAGACTAGAGCGAGGTTGATGCTTCGCTTGTTGCTTCGGCCATTGGTTGCTGCCATTGTTGCTGCCAATCGCATTCAGCGTACTGACGAGACAATCTATTGACAGCGAAGGGTATGGAATGTCAATTGAGAGTTTTCTAGCTGCTCTTATATCAGCAATATTCTATTGGAGCAGCAAATGATTTTGAGATGCCATCCAACCCCAAACTTTGCCACTCAACCTTGCACAACATTCCCCCATTTCGTTCGGATGCCATTATACAAATTGCCTTCTTTCCAATAATTCCAACGCAGAGCTACAGGAAGATTGATAAGCTTAGTAGGGATGATTGGCCGTCCCGTGCTTTCTCCGTCATGACCTACTGTAGCACAACAGCTACCCCTCGTTCTTCGATTTGAACTCGTCATGTTATGTTGTGATACCCTTCGAAGGAGGAGGACCTGACACACGACTATGCATATACGTGGGGTTAACATGTGTTGGATAACTATGAGGCTGGGTTGGTTTAGATACTTGATGAAGATGATGCCGTGTGAAAAGCTGAACTTGCTGACATGAGAGAAAGAGAAACAGCATGATTACTGAGGCTTGTATGACTAAGACTCGCCTGGCATTTACCAATTGGATGATCGAAGTACGTGAGAAGTGGAATCCTGCCATGAATCCCCCGACAACCCCGCTTATTTATGTTGAGTTGTTACCAAGACCCGGCATTTCCTAAAATATGTTAGCGTATATCAATTGTCGACTTGCCGCAGATTAAAATTTTCCTCAATAGGTTTTATATGAATCTGTACACATAGCGTATTCGCCGAGTATGATCATGCTGATTATGGTTGCAAAACTTGCCTATTCTGGTCGAGTGTCATCATGGCAGAAATTACGTAGCTCGCTGACTTCTGTAGGGCGGCCGAATACACGGCCTATCGAATGCATACCAGAGCCACGAATGAAACCAGAGCCACTTTCACACTGCATTGGGAAGCCACAAATTTGAAACAAGTACCTCTCATTCTATCTCAACTCGTTGACAGATGAGATTGTACGAATCAAGTTTGGAGTCAAATGAGCCGAAAAGCAAAATGTCTTACTCGCAATCAAACATGCTTAAATACTATTTATTGGGGCTTCGAACTCTTGTCCATCTTCATCACTCGTGTGAGCCTCGTCGGATAAGTGTGCTATCTGAAAGGGAAAATTAAACTGAATATTCTGACGTAGCAAGGACAGGTTTTCGGCACAGACCTGCTACGGAACCTTCGGAAACATCGAACTTCTCGGTCCTACAACAATTCTGTATTTCTGTCAGCTGCGATACGCCAAATTTAATTCTACAGAGTCTACAGTAACAGCTGAAAATACCTGAGGACTCACCGATCCCAAGTGGCCGAAGTGAGTACAAGTACAACCTCATCTGATGTGAGTCGCGTAGCGAGATCTAAACACAGGTTTCGTCCGAAGTCCCGAACTCTCTTACAGCACAAAGGATTCTTGAAGCCACGGCAAATCCCTATTTCTCATAATTAGGCTCAGCCGTACTCGGCTTGGCCTCCAATAAGGTTCTAGGAAAAATCACTTGTTGATTTATACTATCCTGGCTAATGTCTCGCTCCGCTCGCCAAGATGTTCACATGTCGTCAGAAAGTAGTAATTTATAGTGTGCCTAAGTAGCGTAATACTAGTAATTAGTAAACCGCACACATCTGTGTATATAGGTCGCCCTGCACTCTGTAAATTCTTCTCTCCATCTATTATCCAGATAATCCTATCATATTTGCAGCTCGAAATCAGCCTGGATAAGCCCTTGGCAATAATTCCGAACGGTGTAACGCACCCAAAACTATATGAACGTGTAGACCGAGAGGAATTGTGGTCTCTTAGTTCAAGAACGATCAAATTCCTTCCATATCTGAAAAAGGTGTACTTCTAAAGAGTCGACAGTCTGCTCCAAATTCAGATTTTGACTCCTGTTCCTACAAGATGCGGTTCCAGTCCTCATTCTTCCTGACGACTTGGCTGAGTGCCCTCGCTCTTGCCGGCGTGGTTCCTTCCGGTAAGCCTCCCCACCCCGAGTCCCGCTCGTCCAATTTCATACTCATCAAATCCAGTCTCGGAAGAAACCACAGCTAAAGCGCAAGAAGTCGATCCTAAGTGCACAACAGTTCGCTGCAAAGAAGACTTTCATCCAGTATACTACCCGGGAAAGAAGCACTGTGTGTGCGAGCCTGATGAAGTCATTTCGGATCCATCTACCTGCCCATTGGTCAAATGCACATCTACAACACGACCTGTCTACCATCCAGAAACGAAAAGCTGCTCCTGTGATCTGATAGCTCCGATGTGTCCCAACACGATATATTGTGCAGCAGGAAGCCACAAAGTCCTCGATCCCTCAACGAAGAAATGTGCTTGTCTGGTCACCAATCCAATTCCTAAGACTTGTCCTCAGTTCAAATGTCGTGAAAATCACCATGTTGTTTATAACCCGAACTCAGACAAGTGCGGATGTACTCCGGATTGTCCAGATTTGGTATGCATCGCAGAGCAGCGGGTAACATACAACTTTAGCACCAATAGTTGCAGCTGCAAATATATCGAGGGCCTCGAACCATCAAATGTCAAATCTCGTGCCTTAGAAACACACCCAATTACTAGTCCACCGCCAACCCCGACCAAACCAGCAGTTCCTTCGGCCTGCTCAGATATCGTTTGTATATCTGAAAAACATCCTGTGGTCGATAAGAAGACTGGCGAATGCAAATGCGAGTGGATTCGAGGCTTAGAACCAGTTCCCGTTAAATCCGAAGTCACATCCCCAGCAACGCCACTTGGGAACACCAAGCCTCCACCAGTCCAAAAAGATTGTCCCGATACTGTCTGCATCTCTGAAAAACGGCCTACATACAATACCGTCTCAAACGAGTGTACCTGCGAATGGATTCCGGGCTTGGAACCGGGCGAACCGTCAATACCTATAGCACCTGTGAAATTTGTCAGCAGGTTCAACGACTGCTCAGATATTATATGTATATCAGAGATGCATCCTGTCTTGAACGAGACGACTCAAAGCTGCGAGTGTCAATGGTACGATGAATTCAAGCCTCCTGTCGTGAGCTAGAGTTATCCAGCGATCTCTCAACCACCACTGCGAACATCAACAAAAGCCATGCCAATAGGATCTCGGCCAATCTATCATCCAGTTCGCGGAGCTTTTCTATATCCGTTCGCTTTTGCGTACCGGAGATAGGCCCAGCTTTTGACACTACGAGCGGAAATGAGAAGTGCCAGTGGATTCTTGGTTTCGGGCGGACCAAGGCCCCTTTTGCGAACACGGCTTGAGGCATTGATTTTTCTATCAAGTGGATGGTGGCGATTCTGTACGACCCGGCATTTGAAGTGTAGCTGAAATTCTAAATAAATGTCATGGACTTCTAAACTCCATATCTATCACCGTGTTTGTTGATGTTATTGCTCCTAGCTCGCCCCACATTACCCCCTGTTTGCTCGGTTAATCATCGTAAGACGGATCTGTGAGATGGTGATCCTGTAATTGCAAGGTTTTTGATGAAGCCTCTGTATTCACGACATTTATCACTCTGAAAGGAACAAGTTAAACTCACCTTTCTTTCCCAAAATTCACACTCGAAGGTATAGCCTGAAGAAACAACTTCAAAACACATCTCGAAAAATTAACTATCTTCGAATGTCATCTTCTCGATACAGTCTGTTTCAAAGGCACGGAAGGTACCGCAAAGAGGCCTCGTTAATCTTCCTTCTCCACCGCTGATGCGGTAGAAATTATTGGATAAATTGATAATTAGAATCTAATTTACTCCTTTTGTCCAAGATCAGTGAATATACATGTGACGGTCGGCAGAGACGAGTTGATCTGAGACTCAATACAAATCCGATCACCTGCCAACTATTTTCACACCGCCAGGAAGTGCAACGACCTGACTGTTAACTTGGTCGAGACATTTCGCTAGCAATGCAGCCTCATTATCAGCTTCAGTGAGACACATCCTAGATGTCCGACTGATGAGATTGCCCGAGTACGTATAATTCCATTTCTGTTCTGCCCTTCCTGAGCATTCCAACAATCCGATGCTGCCACTACCCAGATCTGTCAGACAATAAGATGGCCTGGCAATTGTTCTGATGCTGCCATTTCTCCAGGCTTGCCAAACTTGTCCATCGGCGGCAGTGGAGTTTCCCCAAATCAACTTGTCAGACGAAGCGGTCAAGGTAGTGAGCGAGTAAGTGTTGAAGATCATGCCTGTTGGTATGCTAGCAAGGGATCCACCCGGGTGTGCGGAGAGTCTGAAGATAGCCGTGCCATGCGAAGGAATATTATGTGCGATCACTTGCTCAGAGGTGTATATAGACTGTCCTGTCCACAGGTCCTTGACTCGAAACGTAGGTTTGTGGATGAGACCGAGGCGTGCAGAAGAAACACTAAGGCTTGCGGTACAATTACCGCGATTGAGAACGGTGAGAAGTCGATCTCCGTTAGCGAGATCCTTCGTCAAGACATCCCATTCACCATCTTGGCTTACAAGAGTGGCTTGTAATGCTAGTGGATCTTGGTCGACTGCTATGACATCCGCATTGCCCAAATACCCAATCTCTTCGGAGTTGAGATTTGGGATCCATGCGCTGATTATGAGAGGTGCGGAAAAGGATGCCCACAGAGCAAAGTGCGATTTCTTCTCAGCCAAGGTGTAGTCGAAGTGATCGACATTTAGGAAGTCAGGGTCGTTAAAATATCCAGGTCTCTGGTAACGAGCAAGTCGTACCTGCTGGCCATAGTTGAATATGATGCTATCCCACCCTGTGATGTTTGGCCAATAAAGCGTAGAGTTAAAAACTAATGAATCTCGAGAATGACGAGCTAGTTGGCCAAATTTGGGAACCCAGTCCATAACCTTGTACCAATTTGTGAGATTTGTAGCTTCTGCAAAGTAGGCTGGTGCTGATTCGGAAAAGATCATTGGATTATTGATTGCCTTCCGTATATTCTCCAGCACGTCGTGCCAGCGACCGTATACCGCTTTGTATTCTTCTTCGGTTCCGGTTGGCATGTTGCAGCCGTCCAGTTTGACATATTCGAACCCCCAATCTGCAAAGGTCCGAGCATCAAGTGCTTCAAAGCCAAAGGCCCCAGGAAATCCTCCGCATGATAGATTCCCCGCGTCAGTGTAGATTCCTGGTATGAATCCAAGATCTTTCAGATATTTTGTGAGCCAAGGGAGCCCTCGTGGAAACTTCTTGGTGTCCCATTCCATGGATCCATTAGCCGCTCGTGTCATGGTACTCCAACTGTGTCGCGGAATCAATTTTTGCTTTTTTTGGTAGATAAGAGATTTGAAGAGGTTATGAAGGCAGCTCTTTAAAACTGCAAGTAATATACTGTGAGAAATTTGACGCACCAGTCGTCGAGATTGATACGATTGTATCCTGCATCCAGTAGTCCAAACTTGACCATTGAATGGGCCGTCTCAATAAAAACAGACTCGTTCAGACCGCACATTAAAGCTGCCCACTAATCGATCAATGATCAGTAATATAACTACAAGTCTGCCCTGTAGAAGACTTTCGAACTATTGATGATACACTTACATTATTAAATCCCATAGGCGGGGTCGGCTGTAAAATGGGTGCCGAGGAAAGGACGTAGGGGAGGACTCCAAACCCAACCAGCAGCAACTTGAACAACTGGGAAGCCATCGTGCAAAGAATCCGAAATGCAAAATCGTAGCTTAATAGCATCAATTTTGAAACCAAATTTTTAGGGCCGTCGAGCTTCGCGGTGCCTAGAAATATTAATTCCATCTCAATCACGCTTCCGCGAGCCTGTTTGCTTTCTTGAAGATCCCTCAGCCCTTAACGCGCGGGATTGTTACATGTCACACGGCAGCACGTGAAAGATTACGCTTGGTCACCGTATCCCACTGCTGGAGATGTAAGGTAACACAGGTCCCACCTTCCTGCACCTGTATGTGAAGAAGAGGCCTATCTATGGCTTCGAGCATCACTTCAGTTCAGCTCCTGAGTCCTGCTTCCTGATGGCACCTTCAGCCTGATGTTGATTTTGAAACCTTACTTGGCAACACGCTGGGACTGGTCTGGGACTTGCATATATGGATGATAATAGAGTGTCGATATGTGTAGGGCTGCAAGACGGCTAGAACGGCTGATATCTGAAGGACAAAGGAGGTTCGCGGAAGAAGGCGCCCTCGCTTCCCCGCTTGATAGGAACATGCTAATATTCTGCTGCCGAATGTTTCTAGTACTTGGAGTGGTTTTCAAGATAATTCCAGAGCTACACACGTATAGCAGTCGATAGTCTTTTCGAAGCAAATTCTTTTGTCATAAATTGTCTCGTTTCGATAATTTGCGTGTTTACCTACCATATGTCCCAGTATGGTTGGCGTCTCATCGTCTCACCATTTCGCCCTTGAAAAAGGCATCTCTCTTTGCCCAGACTATATTACCCTGGATGCATTCAGAACACTGCATGCGATCCGTTCGATTTTGCAGATACGTCCTGTATCAAATCAAATACAGTATGCTGATTACAGCAAAGAGAGATGCGCGAGTCCATTATAAGGTCTTGCATATGCCGGATCCAGCTTTTCTCATGTTTGAAGTATATCAGTTGATGTTATCGAATCATATCAACTTAGCCTAAGCAGTCTTTCGATATATTGTTTCTCGGCGTGCGCATCTCGTGTTACCTCGCAATTGCGTATAGACAAATGCAATGCCAAGTTCAACGATGCTGAAACCAGATTTCTCTTTCCCAATGTTGCTCAATCACCACGAACCTTTGCGCAAAGTTGCACTTGATCTGGGTGGATGTCAAGATACGCTCCCAATACTCTCCTCTTGTCGAAAAGATGGTGAATCCAGCTTTCGTGCTCCTTCCGCTTTACTTCTATCCTTACAACAAGACGTCTTGGAGTGGCATTACGGCATCAATCACCGCACTTCCACAGCTCGATTTTCATATCATCGTCGCACCGAATCTGGCGAATGTGTTCCCAGACAAAAACTACGAGGTTGCTCTGGATGGCCTCAACAACTTCACCAACGTCGTTAAACTGGGTTACGTTTCGACCAACTGGACGCATCGGGACCTCGTAGACGTATACGCAGACATCAATTGCTATGCCGCCTGGCCTTATAATAGCAATCCGAACGTTGCGGTTCAGGGCATCTTCTTCGACGAAACAGTTTCAGTCCTCACCGACGAAACTTGGGACTATATGAGCAACATTACGGCCTTTGCAAGAAAAGCTCTAGGTCCTAGCAAGCAGCACATAACATTCAATCCAGGCGTGGCTGTCGACAGAGCATTCTACGAATTGGCCGATACGATCAATGTCTTCGAAAACGAATGGGCAGCTTACAACGTCTCGTTTCTGGAGTCGATCCCCTCCGATGTAAAGGCGAAGTCCACCCTCCTTATTCATAGTGTTCCTCGGGACGAAGACCTCCAAGATGAAGTCATCGAGGACCTCTCCAACGCGAATGTTGGCGGAATACTTCTCACGACATCAAAGAGCTACAACGAGCTGTCCAAAATGTGGCGAGCACTCTGCGAGGCGTTGTCCGACAAGGTTGACGAGGCCGCCAATATTTATGGACGAAATCTTTCAGATGAAGATGCTGCCAGCTAGTACGGGGGTTTCCAGAACGTATTTGTTAAAATCTTGCTCTGAAGGGTCCGACCATTTAGGAATGGCGGCAATATAGATATGGGTTGCATTGAAACGCGATGAGGCAATGAGACGTGGCATTCAAATAGCTGATAAAACTCAATACACGACGTTGGGCAGATTCGTCTCTGGCGAAGCGAGGACCTGATATAAGTAACACTCGCAAAGTCATCAAATAGCTGCGTATCTTTAGGGTATTTCTTTGTGAGACATTCTGTAAATCGGAGTGACTGTCGCAAAGTTACTACAGACATTACCAAAGCACTACATGAAAGTTATATGAATATGTGATGACTTTGCTTTGTCAAAAGGTTCGTTTCGCCCGAGACGAATTTCCCCCGTCTCGATAATCGACCAAATCGAATCATGTTTATACGAGCGGCCAATGTTAGAAATTAGTCGAAGAAGCTGCAAACAGTTGAGATGTCGCCAATGATTTAGTGGTCTGACATCACTTCAACATCCCCAAGGCCAAGGCCATGGCCTTTTTCTTATTTGAAGCTCGTCGCGCCGATGTGACTATTCGATACTTTCAGGCCCGAGTAGTAACCGGTTCCCTTCCTGTTAAGCTCGAGGGCTCGAGGCTATTAGTATCCAAAGCTGGGGGTCTCTCGTTCTTTCTTTTCCATTTCTATCCGTAAGGGTACATTAGGACTTAGGATTTACATCACTTATCACCATGACTTCGGCTAACTTTCCCTGCGACTCGGCCGAAGCCGGCCGAATTGTAGGGTTAATCTCGCAATCCCGCATTATTTCGTCGCGAATTTGCGGAGGCAGCTTAACGCTTTTCTTGATTAGGTTTAATACAGACAGAAGATTTGGTTGAAGGCAATCGGGATATCGGGTCCAACCCTCCTTTCAAAAACTTATACAGGGATCTTTCTTGATGCAGTGAAGCTTGAACTCGAGACGAAGATTGGTAAAGTGGGAGGATGATTTCTAATCAGACCGGTTGACTCAAGCGGTGTGCTTGAACCCCGCAGGAGATAAGAGACCTATAGAGAGTATTATTGGAATCGAACATTTCGTCATGAGGCCACAAGGCATACACACATGCCATACCAAGAGCCACGCATGCCGCTTTTTCTCGCTTAGCAATTGACTTAGTGAAATCGTACGAAAGGGGGGTTGACAGTGGGTCTCGTCCAGCCTTGTCTTCTGGTTTAACATTTAAAGAATTTCATAGAGAAATTTATGGGAATGTAAAATTGCTGATTAGAAGACTAACCTTGCTACATTCAACGGTGGACGAGACACACTGTCAACCTCCTTTCGTACGGAAGTAGAACTAGGGAGTAGTTCTAGTACTTCTATAATAGCGAATCTATAGCCTAAGAATAATTCGAAAAGAGTATTCTTATCATACTAGTCTAAAATTAATTATAGACTACCCTATCAAATATTTTAATCGCGTATAAGGTAGTACTTTAGGACATGAATATAGGCACTAGGGGGGTATAACCTCGCTTAATTTATTGAGATAAAGTGGCATGCCCGAGCGTCTCATGCCTGATACAGGGTTGACTTTACGTGTGTATGTGCTTTGTGGCCTCATGACGAAATAATCGATTCCGTATTGTTGTCCACAGCTACCAATAAGCTAGATTATACTACTGCAGTAGGTATGACTGATTAACCGTCGTTGATAATTTTGCAGAGCCAGTTGGTCCAGCACACTCCGGCCCTCCGGAAGCTCCCTCCCTTTGGTGACACCTAATCATCAACATCGGCAGCATCATCATCCATCATCCGGCTGCCTTGGCTCTTGACCTTGCCCGGGCCCGCGAGCTACTCGTATCGTGTACAAGTATTGACTCCCCCTGACTCGAGATAGGCACCGTTAGCTCTTCAGACTGATCGTGTAGCTTGCCTGCTTAGCTGTCAAGCTGTCAAATTGACAATCTAAGGATAGTGGCTCACAGTGGCTCATAGCGCCGACAAGTCCTGAAGTAGAGCATTGTTCCACTTTCGCTCCACCATGAGCAACTTAGTGACGAGTAAGAGACGATACTCATAAGCATTCAAGGATATATTTCGTATACTCCCGAGACTCCGTAAACTCAGCAGGAATGCAGTCTGATGCACAACAAAGTCCGATTCCGCGTCTAGATCCCGGATACCAGTAGGTAGTGCAGGACTTGGGAGCCCCCTCCCCNCCCCCGGAAAATAAATTGTTCATGGTTAACCCGCGTGCAGTTGCAGCTCGAACCAGCATGAACACTTTTCTGCCGCTCCTCGTTTTTTTCTTCTGAACAATACCTTCTTCGCCTACTATTGATGTTTACGCGGGCCAAAGACCTTCAGAATTGATCGTTTTGCGAACCTTTTAGCTGTCGGCGATACAAAGCACTCACTGTATAGCAATTGGCGGGGGAAGCCTATGACGCGCGACATTGACATCATGTCTGAGAAAGGAACCTATAAGCTCTCTCCCAAGGCACCAGAAGAATCGCCAATTGATACTTCAAACGGCACTGCGCGAACTTCAAACGATACAGCGATAGATCCTAAAGTGCAACGGGAGAATGCGCGACACGCAAATCCCAATGGCTTCTCCTCCGCAAACTCTGGTATTGACGTAAGAGCTGCAGAGGCAGAATTTGCAACTCTGCAAAGGGAATTGTCGGGCATAAGCCAAACCAGCAGACGCCTTTCAAGAACAAAGTCGAGGCAGTCTAAGAAGGGGTCAAACGAGAAGGATGTCGAGCAACTCGCCTCGGATTCAACAACCGATGATGAGGCTTTTGATCTCGAGGGGACATTGAGGGGAAATCATACTGTGAGAATCGCAATGCACGAGAGAATTAAATACTAATAATTTCTCAGGCTGAACAAGAGTCCGGTCTCCGACCTAAGCATATTGGTGTAATCTGGAATGACCTGACGGTGAGGGGAAATGGAGGAACTACAAACTTTGTCAAGACATTCCCTGATGCTTTCATCAGTTTCTTCAATGTCATCGAGACCGCCATGAACATTTTTGGGGTTGGGAAGAAAGGGAGGGAGGTTGATATCTTGAAGGATTTCCGGGGTGTTGTAAATCCGGGCGAGATGGTCTTAGTACTTGGTCGTCCTGGATCTGGTTGCACCACTTTCTTGAAAGTCATTGCCAACCAGCGGTTCGGCTATACTGGGGTCGATGGCGAGGTTCTCTATGGCCCATTCGACTCTCCCACATTTGCAAAACAATATCGAGGAGAAGCTGTATACAACCAGGAAGACGACGTGCACCATCCCACTTTAACTGTTGGACAGACTTTGGGCTTTGCCTTGGATACAAAGACTCCAGGAAAAAGGCCCCACGGAATGTCAAAGGCAGACTTCAAGGACAGAGTTATTACCACTCTTCTGAAAATGTTTAACATCGAGCACACACGAAATACCATTGTCGGCAATCCTTTCGTGCGTGGCGTATCCGGTGGTGAGAGAAAACGAGTCTCCATTGCGGAGATGATGGTCACTGGAGGTACTGTTTGTGCTTGGGACAATTCCACTCGTGGTCTGGACGCATCAACAGCCTTAGACTACGCCAAATCTCTCCGAGTAATGACCAATATCTATTCTTCCGTCACGTTAGTATCGCTCTATCAAGCATCTGAGAACATCTACAAACAATTTGATAAAGTTTTGGTCATCGATGCTGGCCGCCAGGTGTATTTCGGCCCTGCACAAGAAGCCCGAGGTTACTTCGAGGGACTTGGATTCAAGGAGAAGCCGCGTCAGACTACGCCCGATTTCTTGACTGGATGTACAGATCAGTTCGAGCGAGAATATGCCGACGGTAGATCGGCTGAAAACGCCCCCCACAGCCCTGAGACGTTAGCAGAAGCTTTCAACAATTCCAGCTTCGCTACCCGGCTCGGTCATGATATGGAGCAATACCGGAAGTCCATTGCGGAGGACAAGCAAAGACAAGAGGACTTCTTGACCGCTGTACACGACAGTAAGCAGAAGGGAGCATCAAAATCCGTCTACAGCATTCCCTTCTACTTGCAAGTTTGGGCCTTGATGCAACGACAGTACCTCATCAAATGGCAAGACAAATTCTCGCTTGTCGTTAGTTGGATTACATCTATTGTCATCGCAATTGTTCTTGGTACCGTCTGGTTGGACTTGCCACAAAGTTCTGCTGGTGCTTTTACTCGTGGTGGTCTGCTTTTCATCAGTCTTTTATTCAACGCTCTCCAAGCATTTGCTGAGCTTGCCTCGACTATGATTGGTCGACCGATTGTCAATAAACATAAAGCGTATACATTTCATCGACCTTCGGCTCTTTGGATCGCCCAGATGTTGGTAGATCTGCTCTTTTCGGCTACTGAGATCCTGGTCTTCTCAATCATCGTCTACTTCATGTGCGGTCTTGTTCGAGATGCAGGCGCATTCTTTACCTTCTACATTGTCATTGTCTGTGGATACTTGTCCATGACTCTGTTCTTCCGAACTGTTGGATGTCTCTGCCCGGATTTCGACTATGCTATTAAGTTTGCAGCTACCATCATCACGCTCTTTGTCATCACCTCCGGTTATATCATCCAGTATCAGAGCGAACAACCGTGGTTGCGATGGATATATTGGTTGAATGCTCTTGGTTTAGGATTTTCTGCGTTGATGGAGAACGAGTTTAGCCGCCTGACGCTTACCTGTACTAGGGAGTCGTTGGTACCATCCGGACCCAGCTACACCAATCTCAATAACCAAGTCTGTACCTTACCAGGCAGTGTGGCAGGTACTGATCAAGTCTCTGGATCCGCTTACATTACTGAAGGATTCACTTACCGACCCGAGGAACTTTGGCGAAACTTCGGAATCATCGTCGCTTTGATCGTTGGTTTCTTGATTGCCAACATGACATTTGGAGAATGGTTAACATTTGGCGCTGGCGGAAATGTTGCTAAAACCTTTCAAAAGCCTAACAAGGAGCGCGATGAGCTCAATGCAGCTCTTGTCGCTAAACGTGATGCGCGACGAGCAGACAAAGGTGAGGCTCAAGGATCTGAAATCAATATCACTTCGAAAGCTGTACTCACTTGGGAGGGCCTCAACTATGATGTGCCTACACCTGCGGGAGAATTGCGTCTTCTGACAAATGTTTATGGTTACGTTCGACCCGGCGAGCTTACTGCGCTCATGGGAGCAAGTGGAGCTGGTAAGACTACACTTCTCGATGTGCTCGCTGCAAGAAAAAATATTGGTGTTATCTCTGGTGATATCCTCGTCGATGGTATTGCCCCAGGCAGTGCATTCCAACGTGGAACTTCATATGCCGAACAACTTGACGTACACGAAAGTACTCAAACGGTTCGTGAGGCATTGCGATTTTCCGCCGATCTCCGTCAACCATTTGAGGTACCTCAGGCCGAGAAATACGCTTATGTCGAA
Source organism: Rhynchosporium agropyri (assembly GCA_900074905.1). Classification (NCBI taxonomy): domain Eukaryota; kingdom Fungi; phylum Ascomycota; class Leotiomycetes; order Helotiales; family Ploettnerulaceae; genus Rhynchosporium; species Rhynchosporium agropyri. Next base: position 23,910 of record FJUX01000043.1, on the reverse strand, counting down.
GAAATTCTCAGTCTCTTGGAAATGGAAGACATGGCCGACGCTATTATCGGAGACCCCGATTCTGGGTTGGCGGTGGAGCAGCGAAAGCGTGTTACCATTGGAGTTGAGCTTGCCGCGAAGCCGGAGCTCCTCCTCTTCCTCGATGAACCTACATCTGGCCTTGACTCTCAATCTGCTTTCAATATTGTCAGATTTTTGAGGAAGCTTGCGAGCGCTGGGCAGGCCATTCTCTGTACCATCCATCAACCTAACGCAGCCTTGTTCGAGAACTTTGATCGTCTGCTACTCCTGCAAAGAGGTGGACAGACTGTGTACTTCGGCGAAATCGGAAAAGATGCTAACGTTTTGATTGACTATCTGCATAGACATGGAGCGGACTGTCCCCATGATGCCAATCCTGCTGAGTACATGCTTGACGCCATAGGAGCTGGACAAGCTGCTCGAGTTGGTGATCGAGACTGGGCCGAAATCTTTGCTGAATCACCCGAATTAGCAAACATCAAAGACCGAATCTCCCAGATGAAGACTGAGAGGCTTGCGGATGTCGCCACTCATGTAAAGAAAGACGAGAAGGAATTCGCAACACCTCTCTTACACCAGCTCAAGATTGTCCAGAAGCGAACGAACCTCGCCTTCTGGAGATCACCCAATTATGGATTTACCCGTCTATTCAACCATGTCATCATTGCAATCCTTACTGGACTTGCCTATCTCAACCTTGATGACTCTCGCCAGTCTTTGCAATACAGAGTTTTCGTCATCTTCCAAGTCACTGTCCTTCCTGCTCTGATTCTAGCTCAAGTCGAACCCAAATACGCCATGTCTCGCATGATTTACTATAGGGAAGCTTCCTCTATGATGTACGGCCAATTCGCATTCGCGTCCTCGTTGGTCGTAGCAGAAATTCCATACTCTATCCTCTGCGCCATAGGATTCTTCTTACCAATTTACTATATGCCGGGCTTTCAGACCGTTTCCTCAAGAGCAGGCTACCAATTCCTAATGATTCTCATCACGGAACTCTTCTCCGTCACACTCGGCCAGATGGTTGCAGCTATCACACCCACTCCCTTTATCTCCGCACTTCTGAACCCGTTTATCATCATCACTTTCGCTCTCTTCTGTGGTGTCACAATCCCCAAATCTCAGATTCCCAAGTTCTGGCGTGCCTGGCTCTACCAACTCGATCCATTCACCCGTATCGTCGGCGGCATGGTCGTCACAGAACTGCAAGGTCGTACGGTTACATGTACCGACTCCGAACTACAGCGCTTCCCCTCCCCAAGCGGGCAAAATTGCGGCGAGTATATGACCGACTTCTTCAATGACGGCGGCCCAGGCTACATTGTCAGTAACGTGACTAGTGCGTGCGAGTATTGCGCCTACAAAGTCGGCGATCAATTCTACGCTGGCCTTGAGTTCGAATTCAGCAATAGGTGGAGAGATCTTGGGATCTTAATCGCGTTTATCGGCAGTAACTTGGTTTTCCTTTTCCTTGGTGTAAGTTACCTACCTATCTCCCATGCCAGACCCGAAAAGAGCCTTGCTAATTCATTTTTACAGTCGAGATACCTCAACTTCAACCGCAGATAGAAGTTCCGTTCATCTCCAGCGTAGTGACGCAATATATTATAATCGTATTTCTTTTTCATCGTTTCTTAGCATGTTCAGTACAGTGGCATAAGGGGTGGGGGATCATTAGAAGGTGCATTGCATGTGTTTGTAGGTAAAATAGAGGGATACGAAGAGTGATGTATATAATGGTCTACAGATACAAGTTATCTGTAATACATAATTAGTTCTGATTCGTTTGTGACTCGGCAGATTTGAATACTGGTGGCTTTGCTGGGGAAATAGCCTCGGGATGAAGATTCTGTCATATTTCGTGCTTATGTGACTTCCTTTGTCCGGTAGGCTGACTGGCTGCTGGGGATGGGGACATGTGGCTACCATGGAAATGGATGTCAATAACTTTGTCTGACAGCGACTCAAAGATACTGCTAAGTATATCGGAATATCGGGCATCAGGCTTCATAGTATCATTGATCAGTACCTCATCTCCTAGACATAGCACACTTCCACACCCTAAAGTCCATCGACACTAACACCTTCATACTGGGTCGGAATAGAGTTCCGGCTCCGTCACGCCACATGCTATATTTCAGAGAGAAGGTTTCTCGTGTATAGATGGGAATTGTAAATCTGCATCCTGAGCACTCGGAGTAAGACAGCATCAATGTGATACGATTGGTTGACGGGAATGCCACTGTACGTTCTGACTGGTGGTCGGTGTTTATCAGACAGGTCGAGCCGGAGGAGTCCTCCCATTAATTCAGAATCCCCTCGATTTCGTCCCATCACTTTCTTCACGCGCAGCTATTACATATTGTATGCCGCTGCCGGGGAACGAATGACAGACAGATCTCTGGTGTTTCCACGCGAGGACAAAGCGTCCTCCTGACAATTCGTGCCCCTCCCTGCATGTAGGATTACTATCACCATCGACCAGAGTGCCCATGGATCGCTGATACTCAATCGCCGCTTGCTATGAGTTTGTGTTCGATCCACAGAAAGGCCCTCGAGATGTCCTTAGAGGCTTACACCCGCTGCAGCGAGGCTATTGATGCTACCCTAACAGTGAAAAACGGCCTAGGAATTGTCAAACCACCCCTAGAGAAGAGGTCTGATTTCGACAACACGGGTAACTTCGTAAGGCCAAGGACGGAACAGACAACCAACCTAAGCTGTGCCTGCCTGCCCCTCCCCGTCCCTCCCCACGCTCCAAGATTTCAGCCACAATCGGACCCTGAACGGGCTATTATTCGTTCTCTCACCTCACCTCAAAGGTTGTCCCATCCCAACCCATCACGGCCTGGGCTTTGACTCCACAATCACTTCATTCATACCTCAAGAAACTCCAACACCAACCTCGACTTATCCTCAGCTTCAACTTGACTGCGGAACCTAGCCAGCCTTGACGCCTTGCGCAACCTATCTGGAAATTGAAGGGGTAAATGTAGCCCTTCAACGACGACCCCCCCATCAAAAATGCAAGAGGATGTCGAATACTGGCTTACCAAAGCCTGTTCTATTCCTGTCACCTGAAGATTTTGCGATTGAGCGTATTTTCCCCATTCGGAATCTTGTTGGGGAAGCAGATCTAGCATCAACGTCTACATCACCAGAGAACAGTGCGACTCCTGATCTAGTAGAGCTGCCAACCCGAGCGACCGAGCAGCCCGTGGAAGATGGACAGGCCGAGAGCGACGCGGAGGCCTTAAAGAAGAAGGAGGAGGCTGAATACATATCGCTATTCCTCCCACCACCATACCCTCCCGTTCCTCCTGAGGATGCGATTCGAAGGATATTCCCCGAGAATCGAGATCCAGAATATTCGAACTTGGAGGATACCCATTTAGGAGAGGATAGACGGCGGACCGAGAGAACGCAATTAGTTCCTGCGATTTCTGGACCACCAGGTGTATTCCCAGGTATCATCTCAGACCCGTCACGCCAGAGGTTCCATCGTTGCGAAGATGAGCCTATACATACACCAGGAGCGATACAGCACTACGGAGTGCTACTCGCGCTGAGATACGATGCGGATTACAATCTTGAGGTCCGAATCGCGAGCGAAAACTCCCGCTGGATACTCGAGTACAGCCCCGAGCAACTGTTTGCACTCAAATCCTTCCTGGACATACTCGATGACGACTCACGCGAAAATGTATCTGCGCAGATCGAACATGCGCTTCAAGAGGCTGTAGTTGACAAAAAGCTTAATGACGATACTCAACTCGACATATTTCCTTTAACCATACTCCAGGGGGATGGGATGGGAAAGCGCCTATGGTGTGCTCTTCATATTTCGAAAGGAACTAAGGACCTGGTCATTCTAGAGTTTGAGACCTTTTCGGACAAATTCTACCATTCGCAAACTCCCGACAGGACGCTCCCACATACTCCAACCCGAACCGTTGATATTGATGTCCACCCTGAGGAGATGATCAAAAGTACCACTCGAGAAAGTGCTCCTCTAAGAGTCTTGCAGATTGCACGGCAGAAAAAACTCACTGGTGTTCCCTCGATGAATTTATTCAACGCAATGATTCAAGCCCAACAACAATTGTCTGCAGCGAAAAGCGTCCAGCAGGTTTTGGATATTGTCGTCGGAATCATCTCAGAACTTACTGGCTTCCACAGAGTAATGTTCTATCGTTTTGACATGGCCAAGAACGGATGTGTAGAAGCGGAGCTCGTCAATCCCCAAGCTAGCGTAGATCTGTTTAGAGGTATGATTTTCTACTTGAAGATTGGTTCTATTCACTATTAAGCTTACACGATACAGGCTTACATTTTCCTGGTATTTCATTTCATTCGTCATATGGCGGGAAGCTTCTGAATCCTAACGTGCTCCAGCGTCCGACATTCCTCAGCAAGCCCGAGAGCTGTACAAGATAAATAGAATTCGCATTCTCTATGATCGTGATGCAGAGACTGCCCGTTTAGTAAGAACCTCGTCAGGAACCTTCCTTACAACTGTGTTGTTCTTGTCAAATTTGCTGATCCTCGTAGGTTTGTCGCGATGCAGCAGCTTTCGAAGTCCCCTTGAATCTCAGTCATTCGTACCTTCGTGCAATGTCACCTATTCATCTCAAATACTTAGGCAATATGGGGGTTCGTTCATCCAGGTATGTCATAATCGGTCTTGAAGACCCCCGCACATCTTGGAGTTTGCAGATTTCACTATACTTTTCAATTTATACTTCGATCGTGAAAAGTCCACTGCTAACCAGCCACTTAGTATGTATCATTTAAACATTTTACGCCCACAAAAATCCAGAAGAGCCTGTTTCCACAGTCACAGAAGCACTTGTCTAAAGATTATAGAATATATATCACTGACTCTTGATTGTCTAGTGTCTGTGTCCATTGTTATTGACGAAGATCTCTGGGGATTGGTCGCTTGCCATGGTTATGGCGATTATGGTGTCCAGATCCCACTTCCAGTTCGGGAACTTTGTCGAAATATTGGCGAATGCGCAGCAACCAATATACAACGTCTAGTATTGATGAACCGGATTGAAGCAAGAAAGCCGCCTCAAAAAGCGCCCCCTACACAGAACCCCGCAGGCTTCATTGCTGCATCCTCAGCCGATCTGCTACGAGTGTTCGATGCAGACTTCGGACTTCTCAGCATTCATGAAGAGGCCCGGGCGATCGGCAAACTCGAACCATATCGCGAGGCTCTCGCTGTTCTGGCGTACTTACAGCATCGTCGATTCACAGCTGTTACTGCTTCGCAAAATATCAACGGGGACTTTCCCGAGATCAATTTTCCTCCCGGCATCCACACGATCTCAGGATGCTTGGTAATACCATTGAATGTTTGGGGTAATGACTTCATGGTTTTCTTTCGCAAGGGCCAGTTGCGAGAAATTCGATGGGCTGGTAATCCGTACGAGAAGATTACCAGAGCTGGGACTGAATATCTTGAACCTAGAATGAGTTTCAAGAGATGGACCGAACAGGTGGCTGGTCTAAGCAAGGACTGGACTGAAGATCAACTAGAAACTGCAGCGATCCTGAGCCTCCTCTACGGCAGGTTCATCGAAATTTGGCGACAGAAAGATACTGCCGGCCAGACCGATCGCATGACAAGGTTGCTGATTCGAAACTCTTCACACGAAGTTCGGACACCACTCAACGCAATCATCAATTACCTTGAGATAGCACTAGAGAATTCGATCGACGAAACAACGAGAGATCTTCTCGGCAAAGCTCACAAGGCTTCAAGGTCTTTGATCTATGTGATTGATGACCTGCTGAACCTAACCAAAGCAGAAGATGGCCCTATCAATTCCCCGCGGGAAGTTTTCGATCTTGGAGTAACTGTCTCGGAAGTTATGGCAAATTTTAGGAAAGAGGCAATGAGGAAAGGTTTAGATCTAACCGTATCTACCCATCAAGGAATACCAGAGATTGTTAATGGCGATGCTTCGCGCCTTCGTCAAGTCATTTCAAATGTTGTCAGCAATGCATTCCAGCACTCCGTCGAGGGTGGCATTAAAGTCGACATCCGGCCACTTAAGACTCTGGAGGTCAGTTCTGTGATTGGCATCACCGTTCAGGATGCCGGGATTGGGATGTCCGAGAGTCAATTAGATGTAAGCGAACTGTAAATCTGTGTGCTGTCATGGAATGCAATTTTACTTACTAATTTTCTAGGAACTATTTCAAGATTTCGAACAAGTCATTGACGAAGACAATCTCTCTGGTGAAGAGACTCCATCGACGCCTTCGGATGATCAGCCTATGGGAGTAGGACTGGCTGTCGTGGCTAGATATGTCAAGAACATGAAAGGTCAAATCAGAGTTAAAAGCGAGCTTGGCAAGGGGACCATCTTTGGAATTGAGTTGCCATTTGAGCATGCAATGCAATCACCGGGAGACTTGGTCCCTGGACGTCCTATTTTCGATCCCAAAGCACCGATCGTCCTTAGAGCGATGTCTGATACTAGCAGCTTACCACCTACTTCCTCCCCTTTGCCTACGGTCGATGAGCTGGATGAAGTCACACCAAGAGTCGTACCAGATGCCTTAATATCGCCTTCTCCTTTAGACACACCATCTACCTTGGCTTCGCCAGAAAGTCACAGTGCCCATACAAGTCATGGAACTCCATCGGGATCAACCTACCCTTTCCCCAACATGAATGCAGACCTCTCCGAGCATCCGAGAGAGAAATTATCTGTGCTAGTAGCAGAAGACAATCCAATCAACGCAAGGCTATTGACTCGAAGGCTCGCAAAACTTGGACATAGTGTCGAACTTGCAACTGATGGCCAAGGTTGTCATGATCAATTCGCACTCACCCCTCACACTGTGGACGTCATCCTAATGGACATACAAGTAAGCACTACTCCGTATTCTCTTTCACATAAGAAGCTAACAAACACCAGATGCCACTCGTTGATGGTATGATGTCAACCAAGATGATTCGCCGTTTTGAGCGAGAACTTGCGGACCTCAAGCATATCCGGCCACGGGTTCCTATCATCGCAGTCTCCGCCTCCCTCTCAGAAGGCAAGAGATTCGATTACATCCAAAGCGGGTATGCATACGACCATCTCACACGATTTACATTCACTACTAATCAGGCGCTTTAGATTCGATGCATGGATCTTGAAGCCGATCGACTTCAATAGACTTGATTTCATTCTGAAGGGAATCCAATATTCCGATTTGAGAAGGGAAGCTGTGTATGCCCCTGGAAAGTGGAAAGAGGGGGGATGGTTCATATCCTGAATGGAAGGAAGCTGCGTAGCGCTTGAGGATGTTATTACCCTTGAAGGTCAAGCAAGTAATCTAGCCCTGAACGACTTATAATGTGTGTTTTACGACAGATACGAAGGATACAGGTTGCGATGCGTGAAGTTTTTTAGATACCATTCATTACACAGTTCAAATCATTGCATTTTGGGTGCATAAGGGACTTGGAGAGGGGGAATTTGTGTGCCAGCCGCAAATTAAACATCATTGGTCAGTGTGTGTTTTCTGCGTGGTCAAGTGGCCTTCTTATTTCGTGATGGCCCAAGAATCAAGGAAGCCAAGACAAGACGGCACGATTTTGGTCGATAGTAATCAGATGTCAAGGAGTCGATGACCTGGCTAGCATGAGTTTTCGTCTGTTCTTATGACAACTCGAGTCTCCATTCGGAAATCCCGCCTCGCCCGATTAGGAAGAAATTCTAGTCATGCACTTCGAGGTGCTGGCGAATTGTAACGTCGCAATCCTTTGCCGGGTCGCGATTTTAGCAAACCTCACATTATATTCTCACTGCGAGCTTGACCACGAGAAGCAGGATTAGTGGAGTGTGTGACAGCTGATCAGCGAGACATCGCGGCGGGGTAGTAGGTACTTGAGCGACGATCCCCTTTATTAGCAAACATATGAAGCCGGGGCGGCCCGCGCCAACTGGCTGGCTGGCTGACTTCAAGCTCCGCGATTTGACGAAAAGTTCGATTGTCATATAGGACGTCTATACGTCAGAATAGACAGCATAATATGAAGGGTATCACTCTCAGCGTTCTAGCTACTGTCGTAGCGGTGGTAGACGCGCAATGTCCTGAATACTCGAGTTTCTCAAAGCACCGTCACCAGCCATTCAGTTCCGGCCGGTATCAGCTGTCGTACATGAGGCCTGAGCCAGCATGTCGAACTTTCAACTCATCGATTGTGGAAGACACGATCACCAGTATGAAACCTGTGATCAAGGACCCTGATCTGTATCGGTTATTCCAAAACTCGTTCCCGAACTCGTTGGATACGGCCGTGAGATGGAAAGGGGTTGCTGCGAATAACTCGAAGGAGGAGTTGACTTTTCTGATTACGGGTGACATCAATGTGAGTTTGCAATTGAGTGAGTGACTATGTTGGCTCTAAGCTGATTGGTGTAGGCTACGTGGCTTCGAGACTCGGCAAACCAGATGCAGAGTTATCTCAGTCTACTCAGAGCAGATTCCAGCTACGATTCCCTGGCGAGCTTATACCGCGGTGTCATCAACCTACAAGCACGCTACATCAACCAAGCACCGCACTGCAATTCCTTCCAACCACCCGTCGAATCCGGTCTCACACCTACGCAAAACCAGCCAAAACCAGACACATTCACCCCGCCCGCCTCCGACCGAATAGTTTTCGAGTGCAAGTACGAGCTCGATTCCCTGGCTGCCTTCCTAGAGATTTCTACCAATTACTATGAGGCAACGAAAGATATGCAGTTCTTTAGGAGTTTTCAGTGGGTAGCGGCTGTTAATACTATCATGGCAACTACGCAAGCTATGCTCGTGGGAACGTATGAGGCGGATGGAGCGGTGAGGCAGAGTCCATATACGTGGATGCGGGAGACTACTCGCGCGACTGAGACGCTGGCCAATTCTGGGAGGGGGAATCCGGTGCGGGATGGGACGGGTTTGGTACGGTCTGCTTTTCGACCAAGTGATGATTCGTGAGTTTCTCTGTCTTCTTTCTTTCGTAGTTAGAGCTGATCTGATGTTATGTTACGTAGAACTATCTATCAGCTTTTCATCCCGGCCAATATGATGATCTCCCGCTATCTAGACTCGGCATCTACTATCATGGCGGGTATTGGAAATCAGAGAAATCTGTCGAATCGCATGCATAATTTTGCGGGAAGCATTCGAGATGCTATTACGAAGCATGGGATTGTGTATGATCCAGTTTATGGACAGGTGTATGCTTTTGAGGTCGATGGGTATGGGTCAGGTATGTTTATCTCATCGGTATGGAATATGATGTATAGTAATACTTGCAGCGAACCGCATGGATGATGCCAATATCCCCAGTCTGCTCTCAGCACCTTTCATCGGCTACCTCAATGTCAGTGATCCCGTCTATCAAAACACGCGGAAATACGTCCTTAGCAAAGATAACCCTTATTTCATGCGTGGACCTGCTATCAACGCGTAAGCTCTCCCTCCCTACACACTCAACGCCTTCGCATCCAACCCATACCGTCCCATCCCATCTCACACTAACACCACCCCCACAGAATCGGCGGTCCCCACGTAGGATTCGGGCAAGCTTGGCCCATGGCCAGCATAATCCGCATCTTCACATCCAACGACACCTCCGAGATCGAAACGAGTCTCAAAGAGATCGTGAGCAGTACCGATGGACTAGGACTGATTCACGAGTCTATCGATTCGTTCAATGCGAGTACGTGGACGAGACAGTGGTTTTCTTGGGCGAATGGCCTGTTTGGTCAGTGTTTGCTGGATTTGAAGAGCAGGAAATCGGAGGTGCTAGGGATGAGTTATCAGTGAGGTGGGATGAGGAGATGGTGGCGGTGGCGGTGGTTGGTGGTCGGTGTTTTGTGAAGATGGTTGGTGAGGGGAGATCGTTGGGTTTTTCTTAAGGGGTGAGGTTGGGAAGATGACGAGTGACGAATCGCTGGACGTTGCCCTGCTGGAGGAGATATCAATGACACGTACTTGAGTCATCTCGTCATACACCTTGTCCTCAGATGCAGGACTTGTGAGATCCTGTAAAAACGTCACACGTGCCAAGGTATTTGGCTATTTTACTGTAGCCGCTTCGCTTCAGCCCTAGAATAAGTAAGTGATCGGTCACTTGGAAATACAGAATCAAAGTCCCGACACTTGACATCCTTTGAGTTTCAGCGGAATTGGCGCGGATGGTTGATATACTTATTTGGATTATTACAGTGGGAAGACAAGGTAGCAAGGCAGGTAAGGTTGGTATGTTACCGAAAGCATATATAAGCGAGAAAGAATACAAACATCATGCATTCTGAACCGAATCACAGCGCAGCGAGTAAGCGATAGTTACCAGCGCCGTGTGCTATGCAGGAAAAAACAAAAAAGGAAAATTTTCTAAAAATTCTGACGTTTTCCGAGTCTACTTACTATACAAGCTATTTTTCCCAAGGCCGTGTATGTATGTATGTATTTACAAGAGCCCTCTGAAGTCGATATCCGTACCAGCGGCCAGCCCCCCGGCACGTTCGGCGCGTATGCAGTCTATCATCATCCTTTCAAACGCCCTTCGTCGTCACCTCGCTCTGACGATATAATCTCCGTCTAGTTACCGGTGTCCAGTCCACTCGAGCGAATCTCGTTTCCTCGTCTTGGGTTTTCAAAAGCAGCTCGACTGGTTCTGTGAGATCACGATTTCCAAGACTTGGAAAGCTGGCTGGCTTGCTGGCTGGCTAACGAGCGAGGATCCGGATTCCGGCTGGATTTTTTTTACGAGCTTGGCACCGTCTTAGGATTGTGTTTTGTTGTTGTTGATGTAGGTATGTCGTGATTGGAACTTCTGATTTTAAGGTGCTGGTATGGAGGGGTAGGTAGGTGCATGTGTGTGTGTGTGTGTTAAATTTGGGTGCGGGTTGTGGATGAGTGGTTGGAGAGTATTGTATCTGTTGTTGTTGTTGATTTTGGGTGGTGGATTTGGGTGGTGGATATTAGTAGTGGATTTAGGTTGTGGATTCAGGAAGTAGACTTTAGTAATAGATTTGAGTAGTAGATTTGTGTCATAGATATTGGTAGTAGATTTAGCTAATGGATTTCGGTAGTGGATTTGGATAGTAGACGTTAGTGATAGGCTGACGGGATAGCTATCAGCGAAGCTATAATTGAAAACGTCACAATTATCTAGGTAGAGACGTATTCTTTCTGAGAATCGTGAGTATAGCAAGTTCATTGCAGTTGCTCTGCTCTAAGCAATTGTAAGTCAAGAGTTAGGATCTGGTCAGGGGGAGTAGAAGTACTTGCGATGGGAAATAGAGTATGGGTTTACAGTACACAAGAAAACCAGGACCTCTCTGTACTTGTGAAAGTTTAAGCTGCTGAAACTTGTGATTGCTCATATTGGCGACTTTGAATGATTTTCGATTGGTTGATTCGAGTCACGGTACAGAATAGTTTTGGTGTAAGGGTTGGAGATCAACGGTGAACGATACACAAGTAATGAAGTAAATGGACTGTGGCATATCAGCCCTTGCTACTAACCTTATAGTTCGATCACTATTCCTGGTCCTGCTTTGACTTATTCTGACCGCCTCGCAAATGATCAGACGTGGTTCCGAAGTTCCGTGCATCCATATCTGCGGACATTGAACTTGTGAGCACACGTCGGTGTCTATCCCTTTGCCACAGCTGCTCAGTCACTTTGCAAAGCCATAGCCTCTAATTTTGGAACATTTGAAGAGAAAGCGCGATGTGAATTTCTCTGCGATCTGTTTCCTTGATTCCCTACCCCCAGAAAAATTGCCATCGTAAAATCTAAAATCTGCACATCATGTTCAAACAATCATCTGACGAGAATGAACGAAGACACACTGGAACTTTGCGGTCTGCTTCCGTAGTAAAAAGGGGTCTTTGTCCTTTGCTCTCTTGTTCTTGTTTTGCCGTATTCGCTAACCAAGCGCCTCCTTACGATTATCTCGGAAGCTTAGGCTTTGATGGCGACTCCTCCATGCCATTGTAAGCTGAATGCATTCATAAGAAATGTATACCATCAGCCTCGAACAAGCCTTTTCTGTTGTTTTCTTATGATGACAACTGTACTGTGGTAGTGAAAGCATCATCTGCGGGAACTTGTACAGTCGTGGAATGGATGCCAAGCGAAAGGCTAGACTTGACGCGATTATCTCCACTTGGAAGAATATCAAGTCCCCGGAGATGCCGCTGGATTGGGATTCTTTCAATGGGCATCTCCGTACATCACAATCTTGCATTATTGACAGTGGGTGGGCGAGCGTGGCAGACTCCAACGTCAAGATTCGGAATTGTTATAAATATTTGTAGCTATACAGGGCTCGCAACCTCCAAAATGAAATTGTGGCAGGCATGGAGAAGTCTGGGCAAACGGTTCGTCGGACCCAATATACTATGCAAAGGTAATGAAATAATTACTGATGGATCGCAGCTTTCGCGCAAACAGGTCCGACAACTCGGGTGAAACTTCCCGGGCCTATGAAAGTGACACATCCGAATGTGTGGAAATCACCAAAGCAGAGGAAACTCTTATAGAGAACTTTATGAATCCAAGATTCTCCCATGATGCCGAAAATGCCGAACAAAAACCACTACACCACACGGAACAAGACACCCAACAAGTCATGGCGAACAAAGTACAGGAGAGCGGTCTCCGCTTTGAGCAGATGTCTCGCAAGCCGCACGAAAATCAAGTCTTTGAGTTCCTGATGTGGCTTCCGGGAGCTGTCAAGAATAAAGTGGGAGAAATGAAAGGGAAAAAGAATCGTGGGGGAAGGCAGGGTGGAGAAAGGAAATACGCAAAAGAGGAAGACGAAAAAAAGGAGAAGCGAAGCGAAGAGGGATATTCCGAGCATGATGCAGGCGTGTGTATTGTTAGAGTTATCCCAAGGAAGCCAGACCAAGACATAGATGCTGTGCCGAGCAAGGCGAAGGTCGGTTGATGATTGAAGTGACGACTTCTGAATGGAAGGAGATTCTAGCCATGAGGAAAGAGGAAGGCGACTGGATTAGTTCCTGTCAAGAATGAAAAGCCCTCAGACGTGTATGATGGGGAAGAGCATAACGAGAAACAAGAACTTTGGGATGCGAAGACAATCTAAAATGTATCGTTCTAAGAGCAAGGCACGAGATCAAGGGCAAACATAGCAACCAGATTTCACCAGTTCCCATACAGTTGCTTGACAATTACATCCCATGACTCCCTGATACACATAGATTCTGTCTGTATGATATATCTAAGAAAGAGGCGTATGGAACAATCATTGATAATGTTCCCAACTTTGAATTGTTAGCCATATATTCTCCGCGAGCCATGTCCTAACGCACTGGTCACAACTTGACTTGCGTAGATAATAATCAGGGCAAAGTCAAAATTAATTAATCTAGAGCTCTCGACTTGAAAGCATGCATCTTTTAATCACCAACATCAGAAACTTTGGAACCCGGACTCTGAACCGATCAGGAGGGAGCACGAGACCCAAAATGGGATGGCACGTGATAGCGAGGCTCGAACGCGAGGAAACGCGTCAAATTAATCGATTGTTTGGCATCGACAGCAACAAACTTTAGACTCCAAGAACAGCACACTTTCGATACTCAGGAGTAACTCGATGGCTACGAGAAGCTCTTCTCAATTGGACAAGGATTTGCCGCAAGCAACAAGAATCGATTGGAAACTCTCCTCCTGCCGAAAACAATGAATCCAGACGGCCTTCTCACCAACCTTAACGAGTCGCAACATGCCGCCGTGTCCTCCTTTGCAGACACATTGGCTATTCTCGCTGGTCCTGGAAGTGGAAAGACACATACTTTGACGTCTCGAACTGCATGGCTGCTTGCGCAAGGTCTACAGCCATGGAACGTGATTGTTGCGACCTTTACAGTCAAGGCCGCGCGCGAGATGAAAGAGCGCATCGGGAAGCTAATTGGGAATGGAACGGAATCAAAACTCATACTTGGGACGTTTCATAGCATAGCAAGGCGATACTTGGCTCGATACGGACATCTGATAGACATTAAGAAGGACTTTGGAATCGCGGATAGTGCAGATTCTCTTGCGATCATTAAACGCATCGTCAAACGACACGAATTTGTGATAGATCCAAAGGTGGCCCGGTCACGAATCAGCGGATTGAAAGCACGAACATCTGCAGATCACCCGATAAAGAGGAACAATTCTGGCGCGAAGAAGGTGGAAGAGCAAGAGTTCGAAAAGTGCTACGCGGAGTATGAAGAAGCCCTTGAAAGATCCAATCTGCTCGACTATGACGACCTACTCCTTCGATGTGTCGACCTCTTGCGGAACCATCCATCCTGCGTGTCAAATGTGGAGGCGGTATTGATCGACGAGTTTCAAGACACAAATCTGGTACAATTCGACCTGATGCGACTGTTTGCTGCGCACCGAAAGCGAATCACGATTGTGGGGGATCCAGATCAGAGCATTTACGGATTTCGAGCGGCAGAAGTCAAGAATTACAAACGATTGCTTCATCAGTACCCGGACACAGTTACAATTGCTTTGGAAGAGAATTATCGCTCTTCTGGAGCGATTCTGCTGACATCTTTGACTGTCATTGAACAAGACAGTTCTAGAGTTGCAAAGTCCCTCTTAGCGACTCATACAGTCGGGACTAGGCCTGTTCTCCGAAGACTCGCAGGGGCACATAAGGAAGCACAATGGATTGTGACCGAGATTCAGAGGATCAAGGCAATGACTGGGGAACTCCTTGATTTGAATGACTTTGCAATTTTGCTTCGATCCTCTGCCTTGTCCCGTCTGATCGAATCAGCTCTGGGTAAGGCAGGAATTGCGTACAAGATGGTCGGCAAGTCACCACTACCCATTATCTGAAAAACGTAGCTGGACTTCTATCTAATTGTAATCAGGCGGATTGCGTTTCTATGACCGAGTTGAAATTAAAACGGTCTTGGACTATCTAAGGATTATAAATCAGCCAGACAATAATGATGCGCTTGCTAGAATCATCAACATCCCATCTCGAAGGATTGGAGAAGCAACTATCAAAGCGCTACTGGAAGAGGCTGATGAGTCAAAATTAACGCTTTGGACCCTGATCTTAGGAATTGTGCAGGGTAAGCGAAGTGCGAAGACGAAGTTGAACAATGCTGTACAGCAGAATATTAGCAAATTTGTCAATATTATCTTGACAGGGCGGACTAAGATAACTGGCGCTGACGATGATCGGCTATCTGTTTCCGGCTTGATCAATTTTGTCCTCACCAAGACGAATTATGAGAGGTGGCTCGAGGAATGCCAAGGCGATGTTCACAAAGCGAGGTGGGATAACGTGCAGGAGCTCATCACACAAGCGACCGATTTCGAGGATTTAATTTCATATGGCCAAGAGGATGAAGCACTCCCAGAGGTCGATGGTCTGGAGCAGAATGAAGATGCAGGAACTTTGTCCAGATTTCTTGCGAATGTAGCCCTCGCTTCCGAGGTCAAGACAGATGATACGGAGGGAGCGCTACCAGCCCAGATCACTATATCGACGATACATGCTGCAAAAGGTCTCGAATGGCCTGTTGTTTTCATTCCTGCCACCTACAAGGGCTCAATACCACATTCACGCGCCGAAGACACTAATGAAGAGCGGCGACTCCTTTACGTTGCTATGACAAGAGCGAAAGCTCTGTTGTATATGAGCTGTCCTTTGAAAAGCTCTCAAGGCGAGGATACAATTATGTCTCCGTTCCTGACTCCACCAGGTTTAGCTCCACTACTCGATGCCAAAGGTCCTTCACTGCTCTCTTCTACAGTCCAAACCATGGCGCAAATATTACGACGGAATCTGCCGTCTATGAGTTCCATTCATGTATCTTCCACCTCCCTGCCAAGCACTGAGGATGACTTATTTTCTGAAGGCGGCGAAGAAGACGAGCGAGAAAAAGAACGCAGATGGGATTCCATGGCTGGGGGTAATCCAACCTTCACCATGGGACAGCAAGCTCCCAAGCGTCGAAGGACTGAGCTTGGTAGAACCGTCAGTAATCCAGAAGAAGGACCTGAGAGGAATTGGACGTCAACATATGCGACCACTATGGATCGAGCTGCCAGTTTCACCGCAGCTGGTCTTGTTACAAGCAGCGGTTTTGTGAGTGCCGGGTCACATATGCAAGTTCTAAAGGAACGATCTGCAAACGATACGATCAAGGAATCGCGGGATGCCGAAATTCTCACAGATGGAGGTAAGAAGAAGGGCAGACAAAAGTCGAAGCTCCCTGAGGGACAGGGTACTCTCTTCGGCTTTCTTGGGAAGCCAGAGCCTCAGCTTCCGACGAAATCCATCGCTAAGGTATCAGAACTACCCAGGCCAGCTGTTCCTACAGTAGGAGAGGGCTTTAACTTGGCGAGAGCTCTGCCGACATACACTCAACCGACTGGCATCGAACCCTCATTATCAAAACATCGCATCGTACTTTCGAACCAGCTGACTCGACCACGGCAAACTGGTCATCTCGACGTTGAAGCTTCTAGAAAACCCTATGTCTTTCTCTCCAGCTCGCCGCCTAGGCCGAAGTCTCCCTCACCTGTCAAAGTCGAGCCAATACCACCGAAGTCTGTCGGGCTAACAGCTAAACCGGCTTTGTTGTCTCTGATCCGCCCGCCTATTTCGAAACATGAGACTACGGTTTCCATACTACAAAATGGTAGTGGCGTGAAGAAGACTCTAGGGGTTAAGAGGAGTATGGACGGATGGGCGAGTCGAAAGGGACAAGGCTTTAAACCTCCGACTATGAAGAGAGGACCGTAATGATGAAGATGAGGATATTGGGATGGCAAGGCGTTCTTGGAGCACGGACTGTGGCTACAGAGATTATATGTTGCTCAATTGAGTTGGCCATTGCGCACCTTGCTTTGAGGTCTTCTTCGTGCTCATGAGTTGGGATTTAAGGCAGTAAGTAGGAAGGAATATGTATAGCAATGATGCATAACCGAGGGCGTATGGCATTGACCCTCACTTTATTTGGTACACCCTTCATCTCCATTTGCCCGGAAAGCGAAGTGATGATAAGTTTGTCTACATATAACGTATACATAAGATCTGCTCGACTATTCCGTCTTGAAGCCTGGTAGTCCGAAGAGATAAGTAATATATACACACTGAGAGGAATCAAAAAAAAGTGCAGAAACATCGCTATCATTCCAGCATACGTTTAACTCCAAAATGAGGCACATGATAGTAGCTATAGCCTCGCTTTCACCTTTAAAGACATGGACCAAAAATATGACCTTGACAAGGCGTCGAAGACGATACATCAAACTTGGGAAAATGCTTTCCCAGCCCTATTGACACCACTGACCGTTACCATTATACTGCCGCATCTTTCTCTCCAATAAAGCATCGCGAGTATCGAGATAGACATAACACCGCAAGTCGACCCACTCACCTTCAAAGATGAGGTGCAGGTTGAACTCCCATTCCGGCGCGGCTGTGCTACGCCAGAACAAGCTCGCTTAGCGAGCCTCCGTAAACAAACACAAAAATTTCAGGCCGCACCCCACCAACCGACCCGACCCAAACTCACCATATCCAACATTCTTCTCTCGCATCTTTTTCAAAACCCACAAAAAGAAAGAAAAGGATAAAGCACGACCTTCGAGCAAAGAAAAGAATGAGAAGCATGAACCACGACACCGATTGTGAGATGGACATAGAGATAAACCAAGCACAGAGAGAAGGACCTCTTTCCTCACCGTCATCACCACCAACGATAGAAGACAGCACAATGGATAGCACAATCCTAACCAACACGCGCCCTACAACCTCCGAAACCCGCCCTACGACTTCAGGATCTCACCTCCCAGCCTCCACAGACACCTCAACGACCAACTTGCCCTCTCCCGTTCCCGCTCCTCAAAACCCTACCTCTCCATCTCCCTCGACTCAAACCCTCGCGCTCATTCTCTCAGATATTCACGTCTCCGCCTCCCTCGGTATAAAACTACTGCGGTATATCGCGCATCCATCATCTTCGCCTCATCCTCTCTCTTTCTTTCTCTCTTCCTCTTCCTCTTCCTCTTTCACACTACTGTGTAAAATCCTCGGTTTACGAGGAGGTCAGAAGAAAACCAACAGAGAGCGGAGCGCGCTCATGAAAAGACTTGAGGGATCGCTGGAGAAGTTCAAGGAGTTAGGTGCTGGTGTGGGTGCTGAGGACGGATCTAGGTTGACGTGCAGAGTTCTGGACGATGGTTCTGATGAGAGGGAAAAGAACGGAAAAAAGACCCAAAAAAACCTCACGCCCAAAACCGCACATCTCGAAAAACCACGGGAGGATATTGAAAGTACGTCCCAACCCCCAACCCCTACACCATCACCTCCAACCTCCAACCTCCAACCTCCTTCTCCACCAAGCTAACACCCCCTCGCCCTCACAGCCACAGCCACACCCCTCCACCAAATCCCCACTCTCCTCCACTCCACCATCATAACACCCCTCACGCACGCACTGCACGCCCAAAAAGTCCCAGATTACGCATCCCTCATCGTCGCGAGTGAAGATATCCTCGACCGAGCGGAGGTGTTTTTACGACGCGGCGGGTCTGTAGCGAGGATGAGAATGGGGATTTAGAGGGGGAGATGAGGAGGTTGGGGTTGAGGATGAGAGATTGGGGCTTGGAGAGGAGGAGGAGGGGAGGGGAGTGGGTTGGGTCGGGATGGGATTTGATGGTTTGGAAGGGAGGGAGGGGGTGAGAGTGGGCTAGGGAGGAGATGAGATGAGATGTGTAGGGTGCTGAGGATGGAGATTTGAGATTTGAGATGAGAGGGATGGGAGATGGAGAGCGTTGGGATGGTATGGTAACTGTCTTGCTGTTGATGCAGGGGCGATCTTTGACATGAGGGGTATAAGATGCAGGGTTTTGGAGGTATGTTGGCAGGATTTGTTTGATTGGCATAATAAGATTTTTGTATTATGGACACCTAGATCGTCTGACACGACTAAAGACAACAAACGCGCCTGACCGAAGTGGATATCAAAGAAGACTTTTTCCCGCAGCTGTATCAATCAGGATCTCATCCTTTATTACATCTGCATGCCCAATTTCTGTCTTAAGAACCTGTTCCCATTCATGAATATTTGCCGTCCGTATTGGCAAGTGCCAGCGCCTATAAACTAAAAACTCAATAACCTCTTCAGATGGCTACCTTTTTCACAGTCACTCGGTATAGGCGGGAACTGTCCTTCCCTCCTCTCAAAAACATCCAGTATCGATCTTACAGCATCGTAATACGATTCCGCTGTCCTTTGAAACCCGAGTTTGTTCCACTCTTCTTCTCCTGCATTCGCTTTGACTTCCTCCCAGAGCACCATCCAGTTGCGCATGGCTAGATAGAATGGGGCGGTGAGTGCTTGTATGTTGGTGATAGGTAGTGCTGCTAATGGGTTCGAGAACGTGGAGGCCCAGACATGAGTGTAGAGAAAGTGGATGAGCATTTGCAGATCCAGAGCAGTCAAGTTGCCTCGCCTCAATACGCCGAGATCGTCGTCTTCTTGCGAGAAGAGAATGAGGAATGCATCTTTGATCTTCATTCCGAGTCTTGGAATGGCCGACTTTGCTACCATCTCGTCAAAGTTTGAGATCTGGAAGGAGCGGTCATCACTTGGGAAAGGGAGGTCGATCTCGGCCCATTGGAAGTGAGGCGATACATTGTTGAATATTCCAAAGGCATGGTCAAGCATCACTGCCAGTGTAGCTGTCCTGAGGTCTCATCAGCTAGGTTGAAGCTTGTGCATGGTATGACTTACCGAATGAATGACTCCTTCCGTATCCATGTTCTGAATGAAGTCTGGTCACTTATTAGGGATGTGGGAGAGTGTTGTGCTGTGAGTACATCCAAAATGTGGAAGATATGTACTATTTTCGGGAATCTCTGTTGACGGACTCTTGTCCTTGCAATTGTATTTCCAGTCCAGTATTGTAGGACAATCATAAGGTAAGCACCTTGCAACTCTTGCAGCTGGTATTGTTGCCACTCCGGAGATGCATTTTCTCCATGCTTAACATACACGCGGCTAGGCATATCATACTCATCGCTCAAGCCAGGAATGGAAAAAATGTAGCTTTCTATCGTGTCCAATAGAAGCTTGAGCTGCGCAACGTCTTTTGAATCTCCAGAATACTATTTTTGTTAGCGTGAGCTGCAAAGACAACAAATTCCAACTCACCATCCCACCAAGACTCAATAACGACAGAACAAGTGGAATCGCAGCCGTGCACGGATTGAAAGTGGCTTCGTGAACCATAGGAGCATGTTTATGCCAGTGCCTAAAATAGAGCTTGATAAAGGATGCGATCGAATCGGCAGTGATCAACTCTATAGCATCTAAATTTTCTTTTGAAGGTAATTGCGGTGAGCTTTGAACGGCGGCCATGTACCTCAGCTTCTCTCGTATGTCGAAAGCCCTCTGGTCCAAGAGCCTCCGATCTAAGAACAATGCATCTGGTCCGGACCACAGGATCGTATGCTCATTTGGCCTCTGCCAGTTGCTTGTCTCCTGCTCGAAGTGTTGGAACTCCAGTCGGTTGAGGAAGACGTCTATATTATTCTCCTGTATCATATGTCCGTACTGCTGAAGCACAGAAGCTGAGCCAGGAGCCGGAACTGACACTCCATATCCCTTACCAGCTGGCATAGCTGCAAACATTTCTGGCTTACTGCTTGGACTTCTTATAGACGACTGAGGAAATTCCCGTATGAAATCATTCTCGCTTGGACAATTGAGTAGGAAGCCAATAGAGTTCCGATCGGAAGTCATTTCGGAAGCCGATCGAGGAGGGGTCTGGGATTCTTGCTCTTCCGGGCTTGAGGCAGAAGCATTTGCTGGAGAGAGCGTTAGTATTGATAGAAGTTTATTTGGAGGCAGATGGACGAACCCGAAGTCCTGGTCTTTACACATTTTCTCCCAAATTCAGTGCACTTCCGGCATGGCACATTGCTGTCGCATTTGACCTTCAACCGGGAGCATTCGTCGCATGCATGTCGTTTTCTGCCCCTCTCCAGAGAACTCGGAATGGCGGAGTTACCACGGCGCTCGCACCGACTGAAATGATCTCGCAGAACATCACTGGCAACAGGTTCAGCTATTTTGAGGAGATTTTACAATGGTTCCAAGGTACATACCTGCGTTTGAAGGTCTTTGCGCAGAATTTACAGCTGTAAGGCCTATCTCCGGAATCTGCATCATGCCACCGGGTTAGCTTCCAGTACAACGGCAAAGTGCGCCGCGCAGGATGGACGGAATACCTAGATATGGGTAAAATGCTTACGCTGTTGCTGATGTCGCAGAAGATGTGCTTTCCGTTGGAACTTCTTGCCGCATTGATTGCAGGTCGATAGGCTTTGAGCCTCCATTTCTACAGGTCATGCCTCTCTCAGTAGGTACCGTAGGTGGTTAGGCAGGTAGGGAAGGTACCCAGGTAGATGAGATTTGAAGTTTAAAGTTTAAAGTTTGGGAATAGATCGAGAGAATAGCTTAAGAATAGGAACAGGAACAGGAATGGGAATGGGAATGGGAATGGACCGTTGTTGTACTGGTGCGGCGCGGGATTGACGGTTATTTGGACCTTGCAGCCTTGCGAGAGTTGTCTGTATGTGGGGGATATCGCGGTGCCACAGCGGGGGCTGGGGG
>FJUX01000129.1:124296-179876 GCA_900074905.1 Rhynchosporium agropyri | reverse complement strand
CTTCATAGCTGATACCAACCGACGAGCCTGTACACCGCGTACCAGTCAGAACCAGGAACGTTACATAACTGAGCCTTAGTCAGCGAGTCGTGCTGGTAATACCAGCACTATAACCTAAGGGCTTAACCCTTATAACGACTTAATACTATAAGAGAGAAGAGATTAATAATTAACCTTATATATCTACGTTAGGTGTACGAAGGAAAAGAGATATTAGAGGTAATTTAAGTAGTAGGGCTAGATAACCCTATAGATACGATAACTAAGACAAATTATAATAGAGCTCTAAAGGAGCTATTATATATAAATCAATTAGTTATTAAGCCTATAGAATAAGTAGATAGAGGGAATTTAGATAATTTAAAGCCAGAAGAGAGCTTATAAGGCGTTTAGTTCAGTTATCTTTCAAGCAGAATCTTTAGACCTAATCACGTGGAATAAAGTATACTATATAATACTTCTGCACGAGTAGTACTATAGTACTACTCTTACTAGAAGGCAAAAAGCGTTATTTTCATACGGAGAAGTAGATAGTTTAGAGCTACTTTAAAGTACTCCTAGTGTTAGTCTATAGTTACGTATTAGTCGAGTATCTGCACCGGGGTTTAGCCGGTCAGATATATCTCCCTTACGGAGTCTCGACTACCTAGGAAGAGCAGCTACGATATAATAGATAATACTACTACTTATCACTGTACTTTAGCTCACGCAGACTACTTGGTTGTACGTACTACGACAGAGTGATACCAACAAAAGCTGACTTCAGAATCTGGGGACATGGTTCAGATTGATTTGAGAAGGATCCGCCATCACCTTACATGAACTTATCACGTTGAGATCAAAATGACGCCCTTGACTTGAGAATTGATTGTGACGGAGCGAGTGCAATGAAATCATCTATTGCTAATGAGAAATGAGTGTTTCACGGCTGATAATGCGCCAGATTAGTTTGCTGCTACTGAACGAGTGACCGTTGTTTGAAAGGCGGAGGTACTCGTGGGCCATTGGAAAAGTGGCTTTGATATTTGCGGAATGTGAATGTCGCCACAATGCTTTTCTAGCCTTTGTCAGCTCGTCTGAACCAAACACGTATCTCACATGACTACCGGCTAGCATAAGACTCATACTGCTGCTACCCAAGCCTGCCTATCACGGAGTATAGTACATCGTGGACTTTGCTGAAGAGTTGAGAGATGCAGATTCGCTTGTAGCACACTCGCGTAATCTGTTTCGTCTGGTGTCTGTGGTTGCAAGGGACGGAATGCATCGAATACTAGACTTACCACGACGCCCAATACCTCAAAAGACAAAGGGTCCCAGAGGCTACAATGCTCGTTTGATACCGGCTGAGAGCTGTCGGTCTGAAATGTAACTGGCTAGGACAATGTTAACACCGCCAAGTTCAGATTACAGTGACAGACTCGCCAGCCCAAGTAATTTGCCGTCGATTGTGATGTTTCGCTTTGTCCTCATTACCATGCCTAATTGCTGTCCGATCCAAGCCCAAAGACATCCAATTCTCAGGGCAAGACCAACATATATTTATGCAGCTCGATCTTCTTGGCTGTACCCGAATACCTTKCCTTCCGATAGAGAGTCTCAAGCTTCCCATTCAGCGACCAGTACAAGTGCTTCTACGGCTTCTACGTCGCACTTTCTAATAACTGCTTTTATTTCGGACACGAGCTGATGCATGTATTTTGAGCGTGTGTGGAGGATGTTGTCTTCCTGGAGTAAGTCTCGCTCGGAAAACGACGGTGACCATGGCTGTTAGAACATGAGGTTGGTTGATGCACATTTATTGTAGACTTTTCAAGTCGAAAGTTCGACCAGGTGCTGTGTGGAGATTCAACTTTAATAATAAAACCTCGCCTAAGATAAATAAATCAATATATTGCTCTATCTAGCTTTACAGGGTGTGGGATATTCTATAAGAAACATACCTAGCCTAAGCCACCACCTAAGTATAGGACCGACCCTTGTGAACTCGAATTACCTACTTACATTGAACTCGGAATCAAATTATACCGAAGGGCCGTATAGGGTTCTAATGGTAAACTATAAATTATACCGACAGGTGGTATAACATTCTAGCAAAACCTACAAGATTACCTATACCGAGATAGAATATAAGGTTTCAATACTATCGGAATCTGCAAATTATACCGAAAGGTAGAATCAGCTCAAGAGTTAGAAACGCCTATCTTTTTCGGCACATGCAAGTTTCTCCAAATTGTGACTACAGATTACTGTTCCTCGTCCAAGTCCCGTCTAGTGATAACGCTCCAATCAGGGATTAGACTGCACTTTTTGTTAGTCAAATTATACTTCAATTTTAGGGGGAACCTAGACAAGGGTAGATCTGCGGCGACCCTCTTTAGTTGAGTTAACCTTGTACCAACCAATAATGGATTGACACACACCCTTTTCTCCTCTTCACAGGGACATAATGATAGCATTGATACAACTAGAACCTGAACCCTTTCGGTGGATTTCGCAAACAGAATGGCGACGTGAGCAACAGCTTATCAACCGATCAAATGAGAAGTTCTTAGAGATAGTTAAAAGACTTTAAGATTTTGATGTATACTTCAAATGATTTGGCGAAACCGGACTACTTGTTGCTGAGTTACTGGCAATGGCTTCAAGTCACAGGAAAGTCGGCCGCTCTGAATGAAATGTGGGATCTGTGACCCGGTGTCGTATACGAATCTAGTCGCGCAGCTTAGCTGAGCAGATTCAACGCCTCAGGGGTTGCATGCAATCCATGGAGACAATGGTGTCCTCAAATTGACGCACGATATGAGTCCATCCTGACAATCGTCTTCCTCGTATGATTTTCTTGCAGGAGGTGATGATTGAGAGAAGTAATTTTCGGTGCCGGCGCCGTCTGTGACTGAATCTGTCTCTTCGACCGGCAGAATACTTCTCTGGTCATGCTGTGATGCAGTTACCGCCCATGATGGATAGTGAGCGAAGATGTTGACTTTTAAGGCTGAGCGATTCGTCTCCGGCGAACTACTTGTCGACTGAGTAAAGTCATCACATAACCATGTTACTTTGAAGTATTATTTAGATAATGCCATCTAATAATTTTTGCAACTTCGACTCAAAATCACAGGATATTTGGTTAGGAAACTTTAAGGCCACAATCTTGCTTGCTGATTCTCTCAAGGGCAATAGGTTCTCGTTTCGCTGAACGGACTGACCCAGCGTCTTCTTCGCGCGCTGATACGGTACTGACGCGTATTCGGATACTCTTCCCTCTTCGTTTGGAAGTGACCAGGACACAACCTGCTAGATCTCAGATGCAAGATTCACATAGCGGTCTTCCCGACTGACCAGCAGAGACTCTGAGAATAATTATGAGTCCTTACTGGTCGTCAATTGATTATTCCTCTAAATCAACTCACAAATCACGTTTGACTTCCTTTGCCGACATCTGAGACCGTATCCGTTTCAACGACGTCGTTCTTGTTCGGTTACTGCCACCATCCGGAACTTGCCCAGCTTCACTCTCCAAACTGTCGTCGGATATCATTGCAATTTGAAGAATCTGGGGAAGTGGAATTTTCCCCAGCCGGCAGCAGCATCTATCTTACCTACACGAGTCGTGTTCAAGAGCCGGCGAGCTTGGCGGGTTATGGCCAAGTCAATAAACCCCTCTTTCAAAACTGGCCCTATTTCGTGTCTCCAAGGCAGGAAAGCAAAGATCAAAGTCATGTAATATTGCCGCGACACTCGAAGAATCAGTAGCAGAATAATGAAGGTACTGCAACACTTCCGTGACATTGAGAAAATATTAAATCATAGTTTAGGAACAATTTCTGAACTACTACTTAGCAATTTATTAAAAAGTCCCGTGCATTCCTTATACATCTTGCCGCGACATTTCGAACGAGCTCTCACCTCACCGCTACACAATGAACTACCGCTGCCTTTTTCGTATGTTCTAGCTGAGTCGCCGACTCACTCTTCCGTTTGCCGCCTTCATGTGCAATTGAGATTCGGCAGCACGCCAACGAACATCTTCAGTTGCAATTATTTCAGTCCTCTACAATCACATCAATTGCCGTCAGCGGTGAGCTAGGGTCCCACGTCGGGGATGAGTCTTGCGTGGCCTCGGCAATGCGAGATTAACAAAAGTCAAAATCAGTCTTGTATATGACCTAGCGGGTGCTCCCACGGTTGACGGAGGTTTCTGGAGGAATTGAGGTCCCCTCAACAATCATCACCACCACCATCTGGTTCTTCAATCATCTCTATACAATCTTTTCGACGACCAAATGGCGAATCTATCCTCCGGGTCAGATCTTGAGTCTCCGAAGGCCGAGTTGGAGTTTGCGGGAGGTGTTACGGCGTCTAGGTTCTCAAGCAAGGAAAACCACAACATCGAACCCGTAACCCTGACGGAGGAGGATGTAAGATAGTCGGAGATTCCGACCTCCCTTTACTTCGTTGAGGCTTTCGAAGGTGAACGGAACTGACGAATATATCCATTCAGAACAAGAAGATTTGTCGAAAAACAGACAAGGTTATCTTATCTATACTGGTTTGGGTCTACTTCTTACAGGTCGGTACAGATCAAAGCCTAGCTTAGCTTACTCGGAACAATTACTCACTCACAATTGAACATTTCAGATCCTGGACAAATCCGTACTAGGATACGGAAGCGTATTTGGACTACAAAAGGATACACATCTGAAGGGCAATCAATATTCCGTGGTTGGCTCCATCGCCCCGATCGCGCAACTGGTATGGCAGCCATTCTCATCCATCCTGATCGTTAAAGTCCCCCATCGAATCCTCATGCCTTCGCTTGTTTTGGGTTGGGGTATCGCTCAAACATGTATGGCTTTTTGTCACAGTTTTGCGGATCTGATGGCTGCGCGATTCTTCCTTGGACTCTTCGAAGCAGGATGTCTACCACTATTTGGTGTGATTACGAATCAGTGGTACCGTCGTTCTGAGCAGCCGATACGAGTTGCAACTTGGTTTGGGACGAACGGCTTGGCTACGATTATCGCATCGGCATTGTCTTACGGATTGGGACATATCCCTTCAGAGACACTCAAGTCATGGCAAATGTATAAATACTCTAAACACTCTCACAGACTGTACTAATTGGTGTCCAGTATCTTTCTCTTTGTCGGTCTGATGACCATCGTTACCGCCCCGTTTGTGTACTGGAAGCTCGACAACAATGTCGCAACAGCTCGATTCCTCACCGAGACTGAAAGAGCGCAAGCTGTTGAGCGACTAAGAGCAAATCAAACTGGTATCGGTTCTCGCGAATTGGAATGGAGTCACATCTGGGAAGTAGCTACGGAGCCCAAGACATATTTATGGTTCACCATGTCCCTTCTGTTGAACGCTGGAGCATCCGTCTCCAACGTCTTTGGACCATTGATCCTGAAGGGACTCGGCTTTGATAAATACGTAACCTCGCTATTGAACATGCCTTTTGGCGCCGTTCAATTCATCATCATTTTGCTCGCATCATACGCCGTTCAGAAGTCACGCCTAAAGGCACCTGTCCTTCTAGCACTCGTCCTACCCGTCATTACAGGCCTTGCAATGCTATACGCTATCCCAAGAGGTGATACTGCCGGATTACTTGTAGGATATTACCTCCTGGCCTTTCTCTTCGGCGGCATTCCCCTTATCGTGTCATGGATTGTCGGCAATACCGCCGGGACTACCAAAAAATCCTTTATCATGTCCCTTTACAACGCCGGTGCCGCAACCGGTAACATCATCGGACCTCTACTTTTCAACGCTAAGGATGCACCGACATATTTGCCAGGTCTCCGGGCAATTCTTATCTTTTTTGTCACCCTTGCTGCTGTCATCATCCTGCAGGTTGTGAATTTGATGTTCTTGAATAAGATGCAAGCGAAGAAACGGGTGGTAAATGGGAAGCCGGCTGTTATTCATGATGCTTCCATGGAAAAACATTACGCTGCTGTGGACACCACTGCTGGCATTGGTCAGCATGCATTTGATTTGACTGATCGTAAGAACGATGAATTTGTGTTCATATACTGAGTTCGTGGATTCAGCTTCAGACCCGTGCGGATGGGTCCAACATATACATACTATCATAATCTTTTTTGTCAATACTATTATCTACGGATACTCTTCGGCTCCTCCCCCAACAGTCTAATTGAACTATTGCAGTTCTGTTCTTTTCATTCATTTGTCTACAAGTGGTCGAGACATGCTTGTTCAGTCTCCTCCTCAGCACATCACGTCACGTCCTTTGAATAGGACCCGAAACTTCAGCCTGGGAAACGTCGCATCGTTCATATTATGTGGAGACTCTACTTGAATTCCATCAAGGCATACACACTTCGCTCATGCCCCATGCCCTGCAGCACCTTTACCCACAGCAAGTACTACAAAGGCAGACAGACAGTAAGATTACCACTATTGAGAAAGTCGAAAACACTGAGATCTGCTTCACCTTTGGCTCCCCTTACATCTCATGATGTTATGTATCTCAATTCACTCATCTTATCTCCCCCCATGAGATACTTCCGCTACGTCTCTCAGGAAGTGCTTGTGGGGTTAATCAAGGTCTTGATATTCGAGGGACTGAATTGTGGTACCACAGAAAATCCCCGCTCAGAGCCTCTTCAAAATTGTCGTGCGGATATTGTGAGCGATCTGTTGCCCCCGATTGACTAATATTCGATCTTGGCTAAGTGTATCTCCTCTTTATAAGATTTCCTCCGACATGGATCAATACAAATCGGGGACTCCGATCAGTATATCGGAGATAAATCAGAATTAGAATTAATCATATTAATATTTATATTTATATTTAGAACTAGCGTGCTATCGCCTCCACTAGATTTTATACTTCTATGTATAAGATATAATTAATTAAATATAATTGATTATTACGATTATTACTTATACTTCTAAACTATATATAAAGAATAATTATTATAAATAGAATCAATTGTACTACGTGTAGCCGGCAAGGGGGCTGGGGTTATACGACCTTCCTGTAAATGATAAATCGTTAATTTGGAAAGATAGGGGAATATAGCTAGAATAAAGGAAATCTTATCCAGATCATAGATTTCTATTGAAAATCATATAGACTTAGACTTGGATATAAATTTCAAGCTCATCCTAATAGTATTTCTACGAAAATCGTCAAGTGTCTAAGTCCCGTGTATCCGATAGGCTAGCTGGAGTCTCCGATTCGTATCGCCCGAAACTCTTAGCGAAGAGGAGATAAATCGACCTCCTATTGGCCAAGTGCAGATATTGGTTATTCGAAGGTAACAGATCCCCAAAGAGGCTGCATCTGAACTCCAAATGGCATGATCCAGATTTTCTTTTTTTCAATTGGTCGTCCACATCGGGCCAATCAAAAGTTCTAGTGCGGGAACGATCCCAACGTAAGCAGCGGTCATTGGCATAAAACCAGAGGCTAAAAATATGCTGATGAGTATTATGTTTATCTCAGACGTCAGAGGGGTGTGCTTGAAGCACAAATAAGTGAAAAGTAAATATAGCCTAAGAGTCTGGAGACCATAGACATCGTCTGCCAGATCCCCCCCGCAGTCCATAATGTTTATTTGTGAAACCAACAAGAAGGCCGGTAAGAAGACCAGCGATGAGTGCGCGCAATGTAAACTTTTCACCGCAAATTCTGAGCAACGCAGTACCTATGTCTGGAAATATGGCCGGCTAGATCAAGCTGGAAGTTCCACTCGACGATTTTACTAGTCGCGGATATTCAGTTTTAGATCACACAGCTTTGCGTATTAGATAGATGTCAAAGCAAAGATCTGGAACGAGATCGATAATGAAACGCTTTCGTTTCTGAAGAATCTGTATTTGGCTGGATAGTGAGATCCTGGTAGTAAAGATTCACAGTAGAGAGCTTACAATGCTACCTCATTCGGAGGCGATCAATATCTGTCGGACCTTTCTGGTTTAACAAAGCCATCTTTCTGGAGGTACCGATTCACAAATTTGTGACCTATCACCTTTCGGTGATCAGATAAATTTCGTCGTTGGTTCTTTACTACTCTGCTTTGCTGGCGATAATAAGTAGCGTTTGTGCTAGTTAATGGACCTTCGAAACAGTGCTTCTTAGGTGCATTGCTTAGCCATTGCTTCTACAGAGTAATTAGGATTTGACACAGAGACACTTGATCTGACAGGCAGAAAATATAAATATACATTTAGATCTCTTTCAAGTAAGAGCGTTGAAGCCCTCAAGACCGAAGGTCAAAACTCTTGTACTTTCAATTTCCTTTGCGCTTGCCTTCAACTCTTCGGCATCCCAATTGACCCAGACAAACTTTCCCTTCAGAAAACGAGCCTCTTTGCTCGCAGCCCAGACCACAACGTCGCCAGCAAGCTCGGCTATCATTATGTTAGATGGATATTATACTATACGGAACTCTTTCGAACAAGCCATCTTCAATATGCGGAGCACCTTCGTATTTCCGGTCCTGTCGCTTTGGCCGCCATATCCGTCATTCTCACCTGTCCAGGATGAAGCTCCACGACGTGCAAGCCAGGATTCTCCTGTTGCACATATTGCATGATCTTCGAGCCTACAAGTTTGGTCGCAGCATACGACGAGAAGCCAGGGAAGGGATCAAGATGGACCACTCCAGTTGAGATATCGATAATCGTTGAGTCAGGTGCCGCTTTGGCAATGAACGCCGTTGAGACTAGATAAGGTCCGATGACATTGACATCGAATACTGCTTGCCACTCATCGACAGTCTCAATACCGAGAGGCCGGACACCGCTAAAGAGCCCTTCGTTGAGGATGAGGATATCCAGAGGCTTGCCAATATCTCGACTGATCTGAGCAAATGCTTGGTCGACTTGCTCTTTCTTGGGAATGTCGGTGCCGATTGCGATGACCTTTGTGTTGTTTCCGGCGAGATCGTGGACGGCTCTTGGCATCTTGCTGCTTCGGCCAGGACGTTGATGCGACGCCCGAGAATGACAATGTTTGCTGCTCCTGCTTTAGCGACAGACTCCGTGATTGCCAGGCCAGTTCCTGAACCGCCGGCGGTGATGACAATTGACCTTTCAGCTAGGGACAGCTCGGTCGGAAGGGGGATATTGCTGGATAGGAAGATGCATGCCAGGTCTTTGTGAAAGATGGAAATGGAGCCATTCTTCTTAGTTCTGAGGTTCTGGTCTCAGAAATTTGAGATATGACAATGATGGGAATGGCTAGGAGTATGAGGATCAGAATGTAGATACTCTTTTCCAACCAGAACAACGACACTGTGGCCTTGTTATAGACACTTTCCGACCCCCCATTGCCTTTTGTTTTCTGGCTAGTTGAGCTAAAAGTTCTCTGATGCTTTGGAAAGTCCAAAGTCTGACCTGCATTGTCCGATGTCGAAAATCAATGTGGAAAGGCAAACCCTCGGCCAATTTCGTTCGACAATCGTGATATTTCCACTTCATCTGAGAGCCAGCTCGCCGCTGGTGGATCCAAATACCAATCTCATTTGATGTCTCAAATCGTGCACGTCAGAGAACAATAGATGACCACGAATGACCGGTACTAATGCCGGTCAGCAAGATTTATCCAATCAATGTCCTGTTATTGCCCGTGTTTTGCTCGAGATCCGTGGTTCAGTAATCGTATTCAATACCGAGCAGATCAAGGATTTCAAATCCCGCCGCCCTCAGTACGACCTCTTAGGGTTAGAACCTCAACGTAGCTTCGTCTCTCAACTTTCTCAATTTATGACCATCACCAAAATTACTGTAGCATTCATCTAGGTGACCCATATAAGAGGCCCTTCAAAGCTATAGTACCTACGACTCGGGCATTGGAATATGGCGATGATTGGGCAGGTATACATGACCCTACATCGAGGCGGAGGGTGCAGAATGGAATTGCACAAAGGGCGTACAGTAGGACAATCTGACTCTCTAACATCGCATTCTGAAAACTAGCTCAGGGCTCAAATATGTAAGACAACCAAAGGTTGCAAAAGGAAAACGACCACCACGTCTTATCTACGAGGAAGAGGATCTATCTCGAGCGCCAAGCAGTCATAATGAGATAGTTCCGAGCGACATTCAAATGGGATACGATTTTGATAACCTTGAATTGGTAATTGAGTCTGGAAAAGATATTTTCGGGAAGCAGACACCCTTCTTGGAGCCACGTGGTTAGTCACTCCCAGACCTCGCTTGCAGCGGATATGTCCATGGAAACACCCATTGACACCGGTGCTGTCTCTGCGTTCAAAACTACTCCAACTCAGCAGGATACCGACCTATTTCACACGCAAACTAGCTCTATGATCTCCAAGCTCGAAGCTTCATCTCCTCTCGGAAACCACCTTCTTATTATTCAGACAGTGGGGACTCTCTCAGCTCTCCTGGTCAACGCCTCCATTCTCCAGATTAATTGCCACAACATCCGGGGTCTTCAAATACACATCCCAATCAATCTCTATACACCAGCAGCACTAAAGCATACCTCGCTTCAGATGAGCACCCCGCATCTCCCCTACATCGACCTCATCCCCTTCCCCTCCATCCGAGATAGATTACTGCGGTCGCAGGATGTCATTGATGGAGCCGAGGTTTGGGGGAACATCATGGATGATGTGCAAGTTTGGGGAAGTAGTCCCTGGGATGACAGGGGTTGGGATATGGGAGAGAGTTCCGTGAAGAAGTGGTGGTGGTTGATGGATGATGAGGCTTTGGGATCCACGAATTTTTGGAGGGGAGTAAGGGATGAGAAGGCTCTGTCTATGGCGGAAGTGAAGAGACTCATTTAGAAAAGAATGACTTCACGAAGCGGTGTACGTAATGCACTATTTGCCAGTAATTAACTGGAATCTTAAATCAGGCTTCGATAACTTCACGGTGTAAACTGCCAGCAAGACAGAAGAAAAGACCTTGATTTCAGAATACACTATTTCAACGTGCACATGATTTTGAATTCTATGTGAAATCCTCCAGTTGGAATATTTATCTTAGTCATCAATTGCTGGTCCCCCCTTATTTATAGCTCGTTATATCCTTCTCGTCTACTTAATGCAAGCAATAAGCAGGAGGCTCAGCTAGAGCGCATTGTGCCATTGGCGACCTAGTTGACCGAGCAAGCCAAAATAACTTCGCAGCCGGTAGGATACGTTAGCGATCCTTTGGCAATAAATGCATGAGGTCAGGTGATGTTACCAACACAATATGTCATGGAAACAATAGCAACCCTGTACGTTTTGTATAACCTCCAAGGTTTGTAGCTAGCATTTGGTGGGCTAGGACAAGGCCGGTCACGTATGATCCGGGTATGGAGTAACCATTTCCTCCTTAGTAAAGATGCTGGAGGAGTTTCAGGGGATGCTTACCCGAAAATGAATTCAAATTTCTCGGCCTGAGTCTCACGACCCATCTTTCACAACAGGGAAGCACCGATGACTGTCGGGAGAAGATACATCATTATGA
Organism: Rhynchosporium agropyri; assembly: GCA_900074905.1. NCBI lineage: Eukaryota > Fungi > Ascomycota > Leotiomycetes > Helotiales > Ploettnerulaceae > Rhynchosporium > Rhynchosporium agropyri. Next base: position 168,410 of record FJUX01000129.1, on the reverse strand, counting down.
CTACGGTACGCGCATTCTTGAATCGTGAAGAAGGAAGGTGCCGCCGAGGATCCAGAACACCTGGAAATCTCCTTTTGGGATACCCAGGTCGGTGATGAGAAGGGATTTCTTCACGAGACCTTTGATGATATGTTTCCGAAGTTTGCAATGCCGCCGTTAATAACCTCGCTGAATAGCATATAAAATGCTAGCAGTAACACTTGAGGATCGGAGATCTCTTCCTTCATTTGGTACCACTAGATCTTGCGATTGAGAACTCCAGTCCGTCCAATATTAGCACGTTCGATGAGTACGGCTATATCCTCGAGACTAAATTCCTTCACGGAGATGATGTTGTCCGGAAGGAGCCAGAGTATCAAGCAACCCTGAGAACTGTGATTGCACCACAGGTAAGGAAAATTAACTTCCAGACTGGAAAAGTATCCACCTGACCGATGCTGTAAGTGAGAACACCTCCTATTACCGAGCAAACGCCATCATAGTAGTAGAATATTCCAACCCGGAACAGCTGCTCTTAACGTATATCCACTTGAAGAAGTCAGCTTAGATGTCCTCAAACTTACTGCTGACATACCATTGCAACAATCATCGTGAAGAATGGGTTTATCGCCGCATCGAACACTCGAGAAGAAAGCGGCATATTGCAAGCCCGGTAAAACTACTGCAAAATGCGGTTTTCTTCAGGATGCTACCCAGGATATGATGCAACCAGCCACAACTTTTGCCAACAATGTCTTCTGCTCTAGATATGACCACGGATATTCAGCTATCATTGATTATTCGCATGTTTCTCCAAGTGATGTCCAAAAAACAACACCAAACAGAAGAATAAAGTAGATTATACTACCTAACCAACTGTATTGACACCAGCTGGTATTTGTGTCTGTCAGCATATCAAAAACCGCTGAATATGCCAGTGCTGACTTGTCAATAAACTGAAGCACATAAGAGCCAGTGAGATGAAGGAGCAATATCAAACCAATATTCTCGACCAATTTTCGGTTGTGTTACTCATCGGCAAGTAATTCCTGGATATAGTTTGTGCTGAAGATGTTGTCACAGAGAAAATATAACGGCCTCGTCCAGGTTTGAGATCTCCCCAATGCCGAACTCTTCGATTTTTTGGTTCGGCTCGGTCTTCTCCATTTTTATTCTGAGGAATCTATGTCCGTAGTTTGACAAGTAAGGATTCCACAGAGCTAAAGAATGACTCTATTGGACTTGGATGCGCCTCTGGTTCTCTTACCTTTAATCCTCTAATCTCTGGGTTGTATCGATAAATATAAAGGAAGCCAAAGACAAGTATGGTCAGCGATATGGATATATGTCCCCGATACCATATTTCGGAGATCCCGACTGTCACGACATGCTCGTCACTCGTTTGTCACGATAAAAAAAAAGGATCCATGTCCGCGCCCACTTTCGCTCCAGGTTCATCGGGAACAGTCCCAGAAAGTGAAAGCGGGCAACATGCAGAGGAAAGTGGGTGGGCGCACGCATGGTTGAAGGTGTTCATCTCGGGCAGAGTAAGCCCATCTACGAAGCAAAGTGATCAAATGATCCCAAGACTTTCATCAATTACTTTAGTGATGCCCGGGGATTTTTGGCTACTTTCACTCCGAATGGAAGGATAATTTTCGAATAATACTTCGAAGCCATAACAAGGTTTGATGACTTAAATAAAATTAACAGGTTGTCAGATTGTCGCTTCGCCGGAGACGAATTTGCCCAGACTCCCAGCTATCAAAGCATATCGACCGCGAACGTTACAAGCTACGTGAAAGTTGCGGCCAAACCCGAATTTGGTCCTCGTGAAAGCAACGAGAGAACAGAATTGTGAATCTGAAGCTATCAATCCAAGAGGTGTATTTAGTGGAAAAAGATGTAATTTCAATAATTTTCTTTTTACGCTACTCAACCTACCAGCCACATTAGACGAGATTCTGACCATTTCCGATAATATTTATGGATAACAAATTCTGTGTCTCACCTGACACTCTTGGGCGGTAACCACCAATTAGTATCCAATTCGTTGGGTCCCGACCGTAATCTGATGTGAGATCATTGCAATTTTCAGATGTCTTGCACTTGTCCTTAGAGAAGGATGGTCATGTGAGAAAGAGGACTTTGAATAAATGTAGTGAGTCTCTTTGTCGTTGTTCTTTGAAGGCGATATATCTTGATAACAAAGCTCTTTATCTAAGCAGCAATCCTTTTTCAAAAATAAAAATGACAAAAAAATCATCATTGCATGTTCTTACAGAACAGCCACTACCATGGCAAAATCGACCTTCAAGGTAGAGATTTACAATTCCAGTTCTGATAATCCTGAGTCTCATTGCGCTAATAGGTTAATTAATCGTATCAGAAGAGTTTCCATGAACTTACATCGCTATCACTGTGTGATAAATTTGATTACCTCGCTTAATATCATTGCCGAGTGACCTTCGAGCGGAAGACTAAATAAGCTCCAACACAGAGCATTACTAACGATTTCTCCCCCAAAAACTTCCCAGACGTCTCTCATCTTCACAAAAAACCGCAGAGCTTCATTTCCCAACCCGTCAGTTATCAATCATACATCCAACAACTTCTTCATAAATTTCCAAAGCAATTATTTGCATACCCAACCGCAATCATGCCTTCCACTCGTCAGTTCTTTATAAACCTCAAGATCGACATGTTCGGATCCGGAATCAACCAGGGCAAGAAAGACAAGCCATCCTTCGAATCACGCACCTACCGCTATAGCAGCGCCTCATCTCGTGATTTTAACCACGCGAAGCAACGCAGTAGATCAGTATCAACTATCGCAACTACCTCATCGGTGGCAACCACTTCATCCACCTCGTCAACCCGAACAACTTTATCCAGAGCGTCGACTGTAGCATCAAAGCCAATCCGGATCATCTCTCAACCAAGAAACGAAGAGGTCTATACGAGCTCAGTTCCAGGTTCATGGCCAGAAGAAGAGGAAGAAGGAGAGATTGAAGATCATTACGGGCACTCTCCACCTCAGTCTTATCCACGAATCCAACACAAATACTCCAAGCCTCAATTTTATCAACGAACTCAATACAAGGCCGAACCTAGTTACAACAAGATCCGATATCCGGTACAGACTCCCACTCCAATCGTCAGAGGCCGAAACACTGTCTATATCAAGCCGATGACCATCTCCAACGAGCCCATGGGAACACGCCGTCATCTTCGATCCGGAAGCGACATCCTTATCGTCCATCACCCAACACCTCAGGATTTGGAAGACTACTAAACAAATATCATCATTCATGTCAAACGAAACAGGAATTTTTACAATACGTTTCATGTGCGTCACATGATAGTGTGGAATCACCGAGAAGCTTTCTATCAGCCATATCCAAACCACGAATATCGTAAGTATGGTGCATTTTCACGCTAGGCTCTAAGCCTTGCTAACCCACAAATAGCGAATTTCCTCGGCAAAGCTCGCTTATCCTACCTAATTAAAACAAGCTCCTCGGTTTAGAACAAACGATCGACAGCACCAGCCTCGAGCCATAAAAGACAGATGAAAACGAGAACTCGAATCGATACCGATAAATTTTCTCTTCAAACCAGTTGGCGAACGACAACGTCACCTGGGTCGGCGCCATGATGATCCCCACTTTAACAAATTAGCTTGGCGCCGGCGCCCTCTATGAGTCTGGCCTCCACGTGGCAGAGGGTGGAAACGTCGAGTGACGGCTAACAGACTTCTGCAAGTGCATACAATACTATTAATATTCACCTTTACACACATTCCACAGTATCTTCAATCTACATCAGGATAAAAATATGTCTGGAATGGCATTATGCTTGCACTAACGATGGATCTTCCAAACTAAATTCCTTTACTCTGATGTTTTCCTCTACCTTCTTCTATCTTAATAATTAATCCTGCGGTCTTGGACAGTACTTCTGATTTCAGTCTGTAATAAATCACTGTTGTTGACGCGACTTGAATCTGCGCTACGTTTGCGGCCAATCGGCACACTCGTAACATATACCGGCTATCTATCACTCTAAATGTGTGGATTGAGGCATACTTATCTTAAAGCTAAAAAGCACAAGTCACGACAAGATTGATGTAGCCTGCTCATATTTTATCATTAGGAATTTTATCAAGTGCTGGTGTTCGGAAGGCTAGTGGCAAGTGCAAAATTTGATGGCAGGAAGCTTGCAAGCCTGGGTTGCTTACTTAGCGCATGAGCTGCATCGATTCTTGTTGAAGTTTCGATATGCTGTTGGAACTCACGGCCTGGGAGTGAAAATCAGAAAGCTTTGTTGAGTAGTGCAATAGTGATATTGCATTGTTAGACCTCGTCTATTGAAGCTCTTCTGTGCTTTGTTAATACCTCGCTTGTCCTCTTTGTTAACCGAGCAATCACTGTTGTCACTCTTTGTGGCCCGTATCTACTTTAAGCGCTCTCAAAATGTTGTATCAAAGGAATTGACGCAGATATTTTTTTTTCCAATGGAATATCAATTGAAAACTTCATTAATATTGTTCCATCGTAGCACAACAAAGCATTCCCGCTTTGATAAAAACTTCCAGATATCTCTTGAAACTCTCCTTCCAGCTCGTGATTTTTACCCCGTGAGATTAATCACAAGAATCAGTATACACTTCAGTTTCCAGTCTTTACATACTTTCCGTATTGTTCATTACATCGGCATTTACTTCTATTCCCAATTAACCATCAACCATGTCCTACTACGACTCACCTCCACTCCGCTCCGACAGGCCTCGTGGTAAGCAAGATTCAAATAGCACAACTCCGCTTCGCCATAATACAAAACTCTACCCCGAGTCTCGAGGTCGACCTCACTCCCCTATTTATACGCCGGAAGGTAGGCCCGAATCTTCGTGTCTCCTATACGAGAAACATTCGAAGCAAGGCGCGAGTACCAGCACCATCGATACGAAGTCTCGCCTACACGTCCTTACTCCCCTATCCAAACGCCAGCAAGCAGACCAATAGCAATCCACGTTTCTCCCACCCGAGGAAAATTTGAAGAGAGACACGAGTACGACGGCGATCGATACGAACACTCCCCCACTCATGAGCGCTGGGATTCACCCACACGCTTTTGTTCGCGCTCGCCATCTCCTGCGCATTTGAGATATCGCTCCCCATCTCCTCTATCAGGGAGAAACCAAGGAAATTGCAAAGGAGAATGCTATGGTGCGTATTGGGACAGTAAGATTCCCCCCTCGAGATCCAATGCTCCACGTTCGCGTTCTCCTCAGTATGAGCCGAGCAAACGCAAAAATACATTCAAACAACCACAACGTCCAGGACATCAATCCTCCGCAACACCTCAGTCCTCGAAACCCCTCCCGCACAATCCAGTGCAAGACAATTCCACATGCTCTTACACCTACTCCGACGACGAGCCCGAGACGATCCCAATCCACCCAGCTTCCTGGAACAACTACACCTCGTCTGCTACAAAGGAAGAATTGATATCTTATCTTGTAGATAGAGGTGTGCATCCGAAATTTGCGGCTGTAGAGGTAGGTAGAGAATTTGCGAAGTATACGCCACAGTGGACTGCTGGGGGAGGGGATGTGTTCGAGGGGCTTTCGAGGGCCGAATTGAGGGAGAGAGCAGGTAGGGAGAGAAGTCCGAGTCCAGATTCTAGACCTCGGCCGAGAGCACGGGAGCAAACACGTAATCGAGGACAGGATGAAGGCCCTCGTCCTGCAAGACATCGTTCTCCTCCTCCCTCTGCATATTGTCCCCATCCGCTCGGTATGACATGGGTTGGTCGGTATATGTAACGAGAGCAGCTATCGCTTCTGCTCCGCTTAGGTATTCCCATAGTCTCCGGCTGGTGGGTCGGGGAAAGAATAGACTATTATTATCAGCATATAAGACGCAGGCTAATGAGCTCAAGACTTTTCAAAAATGCAAAGGGAATCCTGTTCAAAGGCAATGATGATCGCTGTTGATGACTTTAGTGAAACCACATAGAGATTCCATTCACCTATAACGCCAAATTTCTCTTTCTTATTACATTGAGGCATTTCCAACAGAGCTTTGACGGCTTGTTGGAGATCCTCGACCGCTGTCTTGGCGCGAGCACTGAGCCTCACTTCGGCGACAGCGAATCCCTCCTCGGCCCATTTACGCAGCGGGTCCGGATCAAGAGTCTTATTCAAATCTCCAGATATTGGAGCTTGATAGTCGTGCGGTACGATGAGCAGTAATCCAGGGCCGTGCCCTGTTCTTGTAAGTGGGGTTTGAAAGAGGTTGGTGGACCCTAACGAGATGGGCTTGTTTGACAGGTGTGGATGCTCGCTCAAAAGGGAACCCATATTTGTACGAATCTTTTAAAAGTGTGAGTTGAGCTGATATTGAGACTCAAAACGTTGCTCGCGTTGAAATGTTTGTTGAGTGTAAGCGAAGATGGAGATTACATCAGGTCAGGTTAGCGAATACCTCATGACTTTTAAACGGCTGAGGTATTCCACTCCTTCAAATTTTGAAGTCCCTTCCCCAAGAGCTCATGGAAGCGGGTTTGCGATAATGTGAATGCGCGATTGACTCTAGCAAAATGTACTTGAAGTCACAGAAATCTGTTTTGTATTTTGAGGACAAACAGATCAAGATTACGCTAGTCCTAATTAGGCATAGCCCCCATACTGAATTGGATTGTCTGCCCATCTGCTATTCTCATGTTGCTCTGTTTGTTTACATTCGCTTCGTTGCCTCACCTGGTTTCTTCCAGCGCGTTGGTAATGTTAATCAGATCATCTTTATTTGCTGTTCACCGATCGGCAACCATGAGAGTAATGTAATTAGCAACATATTTCACGTCAAAGCTTAGGGGCAACGTCATTGGACCCTGTTCCTGTTCCGCGTCTGCATTGAAAAACATCACCCCACCACCTACAATTGCTGGCGTTGCCAATATCCGAGTGTATATGGACCTAACATTTCAGCCCTCTGTCCCTATCTCGTCTTCATCTTGCCTTGAATGATGTTCTCCAATATATCGACCCCATCAAAAGCCCGTCGACCATAGCCACAACCACAATGGACAGCGCATCCAATTCAAAGAGGCGGAGAGGACTCGGTGTTGTGACAGCAAACGCCTGCACTGAATGTCGCAAGAAAAGAGCAAAGGTGTGCATCCCTATGCTCACCCAATTGATGGAGTCAGGAGTTGACAGTATACTTCCAGTGTGATGGCAAAACACCATGTGGCAGATGCACATCCCAAAATGCCGATTGCCAGTATGAAATGCCTGTCCGCCAGTCCAAAGAGGAGATGAGGTCCGAAATTGAGACTTTACGAACACACAAACGAGCCAATGACCGAGTCCTTGCCGCTTTGGTATCGGGCGATGCATCCGACAATGTGTTAGATCAATTGCGGAGGGGAGAAGCAGTTGAGACGATCGTAGACAGGTTGGATGATTCACAATCATCCATGTCATCCATGTCGGGCAGTAATATCACAACGAGTTATGCTCGACCGGGAGATAGAAAAACAATTGGAGGCGCTTTGAGCCAGGCTAGGAGTATTGTCAGTTCTCCTTTGTCACTGGTAGGCTACAGTCCTGCAGAAGGGTCTACAACCCAGAGTCAAGGCAGGGCCGAAGGTACAGCATGGCCAACATGGGGTGGAGGCAATGTGTCTGCAACTCAGGAAGCCGAGACCGCGGATCAAGGGGATGCAATGGTCTGGGACGTCGAGCCGCTGTCATATCCACAACAAGCTTTATTAGGAGGTCCGCTGATAGACAACTGGCCGCGAAGATCTGAATCTGATCCTGCGTCCCAAAGTGAACGTCAAGAAGCGCGAGGATTTGGACAAGCGACGATCCTAGGGTCGACTTTCGGTATGGAAGAGCTGCCAGAACAGCATTCTCTAAACAAAAATCAATCCTGGACGACTGTGACAACAGACGGCGCTTTCGTTGAACATCTGATGGCTCTATATTTCTGCTGGGAGTATCCCACATTTGCATCACTGAATAAGGAGCATTTCCTGGAAGATATGAGAGCAGGATATCCCAGATATTGCTCATCCTTACTGGTGAATGCTCTCCTTGCTGTAGGGTGCAGATTTTCTAAGCAACCTCATTCGCGGACCGATCCAGATGACAGCAATACAGCAGGAGATCATTTCTTTGCTGAAGCTACACGACTTCTAGAAATGGAGACAGATCATCACTCATTGACCACAATTCAAGCATTGGGATTACTGTCAATTCGAGAAGCAAGTTGTGGAAGATCTAGTCACAGTATATTCCTGGCTGGCCAATCAATACGATTGGCAATCGAGATGGGTTTACATTTTGACAATCAAGATGGGAGGAGTGAGACTGCCAAGTTAGACCATGCGGTAAGGTCGGCGACATTCTGGGGGGCATTCTCTCTGGATCAGTAAGTGCCAGTTGCAATATGTTTATCACTCACTGACCTATGTTAGAGTATGGTCCTTGTGTATCGGCCGCCTCCCCTACTTCTCTCGAAACGCTAAATTGGTCACCAAGCCGCCAATCGTAGAACATATCGAAGTTACAGCTTGGGTTCCTTATACTGACAATGGTACGTTTTTCCTCAAGTTTCGGATGACAATGACAGACTAACTAACTTCACAGGCGCACCTCTTGATACACCTTGTACTCAGCCCTCCAATGTCCGGAGCGTATACAAAACATTTTGCGAGCTTTCCGAGATCGTGCACAAGTCACTTTACATGCTCTACACACCAGGGAAGCCGGTAACAAGCAAAAGTCTGAATGATGTCTACACAGAATACATTCGATGGTATTCAGAGATTCCCGAAACGCTGCGACTTGGACACAATTTTACGCCAGCTGTATTATTCGCACAGTAAGCTTCTTTTCAGCTCTCCTTCTACACAAATCGTAATTGACACCCCAAAGTATGTACTACCACACCGCAATCCTGCTCCTCTTCCGTCCCTTCGTCAAGCTCAAAATCACCGGCTCCGGTGTCTCACCCCGCGATCTCTGCGCACAAGCCGCAAATACAATCTCCGTCCTCTTGAAATCTTATTCCAAACTCTACACCCTCCAACGCACACCCTCTTTTGTGCCATACTTTGTCCTCGCTTCAACCATTACCCACGCCATGACCCTTGGCAACTCGCAGGCTGGACCTGAACATCTACAACAAGCTATTGCGGATCTGCGAGAAATGGCTTCTTGTCACGCTTTCGCAGGTCGAGCGGTCGACATAATAAATTTCTTGATCGGGAGATGGGATATTGCCTTTGAGATCCTGGGTGCTGACGATGATAATGAGTCCAAGAACAAATCCAATTCTAACTCAAACAGCAGCAATGGAGATGAAATAGGAAACAAAAAAGACGCTTTCGATCTAGAGAATCTGTGCAAATCAAAGTCAAGTTCTATGAACCTCTTTAGTCCGAATATGTACAGCACAGATACTGTGCCTAATGGTATCGGGATCGTACCTGAGGGCGGAGATCCTATCTTCTGGCTCTTTCCGATGCAGGGACGGCCGATGCTTGATTCGGTAGGGGACGAGTTGGGGAAGGCGGGATTTGATCTTCAGACGGATTGAGGATGGGAGAAGGGATGACATGAGACGAGGGGCTTGGTAGGTGGAGGGTGGAAAGGGATGTCTATGAGAGGTAGTGCTCGCTCAGTACAGTTTGATATGGCTGGAAATCTGGAATACACCTTATATGGCTGGAACTCTGGAAGAGGATGGTATATCAGAATAGGAAATGGGACAGGAATGGAGCAAGTAAGCACCGATGATGGATGGAGATACCCTGTAAATAAAGATGTGAGTTATCTATCAATCTCAAATTCATGGGAGAGCAATCTATTAACTCGAAAGTATCCATCAGGTAAAATTCAAAGTGCAAATTTATATCCTTGCTCAGTAGTAGTCAAAGCAAGGCAAACGCTGTCTTCAGGAAAGGAGGACTGAGATGCAGATCGACTTTCTCTGGCATATATTTCTGGCATATATTGCGTGAAAAACGCATCACTATCATGGACGTTGAGCATGTTCTTGGTAGGTACGTTTCGAAGGTATTACATGACTTTCATCTGGTACGTGCTTGTTCTTTTGACCTATGACACCGAAGGAGCCTGCCACTTCCGAAAGATCTTGACTCAGGACCGCAGGCCCTCATGCCAAGGTATAGTTTAAAATGAATACATGACTTCGAAAGGCATCCATTTATTAACGTGTAATAGGCATTTGGAAGTCTCTTTCGTTTGTATCACATATTCGTCGGTCCGCTGAATCCCAGCAGCATTGGCTTGATTAGGCTTTCTCAGGTAGGTTCCTGCGACACATGTTAACTTGAAGGAAGCTGGCAGCATTTATTCAACCTATTACGTCTCGTGGAGATGGTGAGCTTCAAAGACTTTGGCTCGGGGTTCTGGAAATTACGTATCCAAGACCCGTTTCTTGGGTCACGTCTACGAGATGAAGATCTGGAGATGTCTTAGCCGTGGAAGAAATTGAAAGAACAGTTGAAAGGGGGAGGGGATTCATCCACTACATTCTATTTGATAACTTCACACCATCTATTTGATAACTTCTTCTGACGCATCGCAGCATCAATGAAAAATCAAAGCATCAGACTTTCCATTCTCCACTGGGGTGAATTTTAATGTGCATGCAGCTGGAGTGAGTCAAAATCGATATGATCTACTTATAGTGTGCGCTGGTATTTCGGCTTCTGGCTCTGGCTCAGGCTCAGGCTCACGGTAGGCTGCCTCTTAGTGCTTCTAGCTCAGCCTGGCGCGAGCGCGGAGTCATCTTCGCCCGTTATCTCTCACCTTTATTGGTTAAGCGAACTTGAGTATTCATTTATTCGGCGCAACTCCAGAAAGCTTCCCTGCTAAGCTACAAACCGATCTCATGACTTTAAAGTCCTTGGACCTCCCACCTTCCACTCCAACTTGTATTTCGACAAATTATCATCTACTTCAAACACGCACATACACACCGTACACTTCCGCGCATCCCTCACACCCGAGCCCAAAAACCAACCACAGCTACCAAGATGGGAGTGGTGAAAAGAAAGGCTCCGAGTAGTGATATTTCCACGGTGGAATTTGACGCAAGTGAGTTTGTTTATTCCCAAAGTCTTATTATCTATCCTTGGTTCTATCGCTTCAATCCGGACACAATCCCTATTAATGTCACGGGTGTTGTACGGAACATGCACTGAAGCGGATATCTCGTATCCTATCAGAAGTCACAGAATGCTTCTATGGCCATGCTTCAGGAGTTAGAAGATGATTAGATGAAATATAATGGAATCAAATGCCTGGATAAGAGCTCCGCTGGTTCTTCTCTCTCATCGGTAGAATACTGCTGACGCGAGATATAGAGACCGGATCTTCCACCATCGAATGGTTCTTTGCGGCCAAGGATAAGTATAGGGTCGTTGCTGGAACTTCCTACCCAACTCCGTGGCCTTACGACATCCAGCGAGTTTCCGACAATACCAGGCAGGTCATCAATCAGATCCGAGCACGCTATGAAGCAATCTTGATCCGCCACAACATCAAACTTCATATGGAGCTTCAAGAGAGCATATCTCCCAAAAACTCTGCGAAATATACCGATACCCTCCTCATTCTTACTCTGGATCAAGACAATACAACTTGGTTAGCTGCTGCCGATGAGATACAAGATCTTATCAAGGATGCTGTCCGAAATCAGCGACAAGGAGAAACTCGTATCCGAGTCGAGCTTAGAAACCAGGACGAAATGTATCGCGACTTCACGTCAGTTGTTCGGTCCGGAACGTTTGCGCATACCGCATTGCTTCGAACGGTCGAGCCCATCTTGAAGACGGCCATGGACTTCTGCGGTCGCAATCTCACATACGTCACGTGGGTGATGCGCAGTGGCCCTTCCGAGGTAGCTGAACCAAAGCCAACTGTGATGGTGGCGGTCAAGCCCGGGTCGGAAGACTTATGGCACGTTGTCGACAAAGCTCTTAAAGAAACCATCGAGGAGAACATTGGCGATGCAGTGGACATCGAGCTCGTTCCGGGTCAAGTATTGCGCGATGCTAGCGTTGACTTGGATCCCAGACAACCAAAGTTCATCTCAAAAATTCTTCTCCCCCCTGGATCTGGTGCGTCTATTGGTGCTCGATCTTCTCCAGACGCTGGGTCACTAGGGCCATGGGTATATTTTCAACGTCAGAACGGACCCAAGATAAAAGGATTTCTCACTTGCCATCATGTCATTGCACGAGGTGACATGATCAACCTGATCGCCAATGACAAAAATGGCATTGCTCATCAGGGGAGAGCACCTCTATCGACTATCACCGTTGATTATCCCGCCCCTGTCGACGCCAGAAAGACCAAGAGAGACTTAAGGGATGAGATTAGCAACGGCTATTCTGTTGGGACGAACCAGAAGATGCTGGATAGGATTGTGACTCTTGAGACTGCAGGTGGCCTAGGCACAGTCATGCACTCCTCAGGGCACGATGGTATCAGCGGGCTCGACGATGAACAAAACAAGATGGACTGGGCCTTTGTTCGCTTGAACAACGACCGAAATTTTGGTCAAAACATTACAGAACCTTACGACCCCGATGACGGTCCGGTTACTCGGGCCATGCTGGGCTATGGTAGTATCCGTGTCCGGTACGATTGTCCTGGTAAACGCATCACCACCATTGGTACTCCTGCAATGGACGCATGGATGGCTAAGCGTGGGCGTAGCAGTGGAGTCACATCTGGATTCGTCAGTGCTATCAACGCTAGCTGCCATTGGACGGACGGTACAATAACTAGAGAGATTCACGTCGCTAATACTTTGGCGCAAAAAGCTATCCCAATGCTCCGGCCGGGAGATTCAGGTTCCATGATGTGGAATGAGCGCGGAGAATGGGTGGGCTTGGCAATCGGATGTACGTCTAATGATGACTCTGCCATTATCACTGCTGCTGAGAAGGTCGTAGAAGATATTAGATCCTCGACTTTAGGTGGCAGAATCACGCTGGAGTGATATAAATATCCGGCACGGCGTGGAGTTGGATTCTGGTTTTTTTCTTGATTTTACAACTTGCGTCCCCTGAAGGAAACGTAGACGGCGTTCTGGCGAAGATGGGAAGTATAATCATAGAGGTTTTCTGGCAATGCTGTGACCACGGCCTGGTTGGCGTTGGATTGAGTTTTTATCTTTCTGTTTGATTTTTTACTTGCCATGGATCCTAGAATACAGGAATTCTGGCGATGGCGAGATGCATGGATTGACAAATCAGAGGGATTTGATCTGCATTCGAGTCCTTACTTCTCGGGCATGGCGATGGCATTGATTTTACCACTAGGGAGCAGATAAGTCTATATTCACACTTTGCACTCTTCCTCAATAGCTAGATCCTACTTAATGCAATAGTCTTTCAATAAATAAAAGTACTCCAGTGGTTTGATGACTTTGAATTCTTCATTTTCATCTAGGCCAAGTCCTTAAAGGCTTTATATTCTTCGACGCTTGACAGCCGAGTCTTAGTTCAATGCTATACACAGGCTCTAAGTCCTCTCCACATATCACGATCAGAATCCATTGTCGTTTGATTGATGTGATAACTTCCAGTAAAGTCCACATGGCAATGTGATTTCTCATTCGCGAGCATAAGGAGATATTGGAGGCGGTACGAACCGTCACAGGCGAATTTGCATCGCTTTCGTATTGATAACGGTAGCCAGGTTCTTCTCGTCGGTATTTTCAAACTCTGGTGTCAAACCCGATTTTGCTGACATAACTTGACTTGAAGTCCGCCGAATCTATACACCCACTGGACATCGAAGACTAGAGTAGTGGGCCTTTTATTTGTTATTAACCATATCGATTTTAACGAAGGATAAAAGAAGCCTAGGATATTAAATGTGAGCGTCCGAATGGAATGAATTGCTTGGTGCCATACTTTAAATTCATTATATGATCATAGGTTTTCGATTCCGGTACCCATAACTACATGGTTCTGTAGCAGGTGGGATATCTCTACTTTCACTCTAGAGCAATCCTTCCTCCTGTCTTAGCCAGAACGTCCTCCACAATCTCCCGAGCACTAGTAACAAAAGCAGTAAATCCAAAAGTCTCCATGGCAGTTCCCAAAGCCACCCACTGCTTCCTTTCACTGTACATCATGCACCCGTAATCACCGGGACTCATCATGGATCCCGCGTTTGTACGACAATCTAGAACCTGTATCTCGCTTGTGCACGACCCACATCCCAATAACATACTCCCTTGATCGAATTTACAATACCGGCCGCGACTCCGCTCGTACGGGCAAGCGACATCATCCACGATCCCATCTCTGGCTCCCCATCTCGGTGATCCTCTCACCAGAATATATGTAAGGAATTAGGCCACTCTGCGTATAGGTATGACAGAGCGTTCCATTCGGACCCGTGGCGGTTGTATTTTCGCCGAACATGTGCTGATTCTGTACGTTTAAGCGGATAAAAGCCCAGTCCATTCGACGTCCTTCTTTATTCTTCCTATAGTAGCCTGAAGATTCCAACACGGTTCCTAGACCACCTGAATCATAGAGATCATCCATATTTTTCAAGTCCTCCGAGTCTTTTGCTGCATTATCCGGAAATCTCTTGGCATAAGTTTCATATCTTTCTTTCGTCTGTGCTGTGTCTAAGGGAGCTGGGTAGTCGACGATGGGTGGTTTCCTGGCTTTTTTCTCCTTTCTATTAATGCCAATCTCGGCATAGAGACGTTTTAGTGGTGGGCCATCAGCGGGAGACACCACTCGATGAGCAGCAGCCACATGATGAGCAGTAAGGAAACCCTTAAATTTCTCTCCATTCTGATCATGAAAGTGGACCCACGGTCCAATTGACCCAGCTTCTCGTGATCCTCGCACACCAATTGATGCTCCAGTGTATGGGGGGCATCAGTGATCAGAGTTGACTTGCGATGAGCTATATTGTGAGCCGTTACTAAGGTTTGGTAGTAATGCGCCAGCCACGAGTTCAAACTTCACATCCACGTCTCCCTCAGACACGGTACAAAGAGCTAGTCGTAACTGTTCTTCGATTTGTCCCCACTGACCTTTTGAACCAGGCTTGACAGCTATCATCACAGTTGGGACACTTGGCTTTGCACAGTATGGAATCAAAGGACAACGTAAGACCCATGTGATGTTCGTGAGATGTTCTACACGCAGTTAACACTTAGCTACTGACTTACTCGCTTGAGGGGACAGTAAAGATTGTCTCAGAACAAGAATTGAGGTTTTAAAACGGGAGAACACGAAATTTTCACTACGCACCAAGGCAGGCCTCCTCGGCCTTTGATTTCATCGTCTCTACCGTTGAAAGGAGCGCATAATGCTCTTCCGTTCCTGGACTCACTGCTGATGATCGACCACGATACCATTTCGTGGGATTTCTTAGTTCAATCCGGATCCGATTTTCTTCCTTTGGCTGCGTCCGAAGTACTTCTTCATCGACAAGAGCTTGGATTTCATCTGCAGCAAGGTGCCAATTGGAAGAGTCTTCGTCGTGGCTGATAAGGACTATGGTGTCGATATAAACTTCAGAGCCAGAGTTTATTGGGACTATGCTCTCAAAATATATGCACAAGACCGTAATTCCATGTCGAACCAAGACTGCTCCGTAGGCACTCTCGATTCGGTGAAACATATCTCGAGTGTATTTGGAGACCCCATAGCAGTTGCGGTTATATGGCCATGGAGTAGGATATTCATCTTGACCGGCAACCACCCGATATGGGTCCTTTGATGCGAGATAGAACTCGATAGTTGAGACACTGAGTTCTGTATTTTTTCTGTTAGTGAAACCCTCGATCTGCGCCCCATGGTGATTGTGTATAACTTAATTGATTGAAAGTGAAAAGAGAATTGCGTTTTGAGATATTCAACTTTATTAACAGCTGGGAAGTAGACCGGTGTCCTTTAACTGCTTGAGTACTAAGAAATATGAAGTAACTCTGCTCATAGAATATGAAGAATATATCAAGAAGTATGAATGAGACAATCTGCGCCAAATCAACTGTAGCATGCCTGCGTCACATCCACGTATGGAGATTTTGCATTGTTGAGCATTGTTCTCAGAAACAGGCATTTTGAGTCGGTTGTGATAGAAATGAAATATTCTGATGTTCGAAAATTTGATTGTGAAGCTGAAAAGGAAGTTGTAAGGAAGAAGCAAAAAATTGTAAAATACGAAGGGAAGATGGATTTAACATTATAATGATTATTCGATAATCGCGTAGGGCTGAGTGCCGGGAAATCCTCCCCGTCGCCGCCAAATCGAGCTACAAGTCACCTAGTACAATGAGGATGAGTCATAATCTCTGCCGGGCTCGAGCTAGCTCGGTTATAGAAATGACCTGTTCATGCAAGGTTGAACGACCGCTACAATCAATTATGAAAAAGGATAACCAACGGTTAGTCGAAAGAGCCTCAGAATCTGGCAGATTTTCCTCACAGTCATATCAAATTGCACGAACCATATTAATCAAGGCTTCAATGACTTTTAGTATTATGAAGAGATCACAGGACATGTCTTCCGGCAGTAGTGCTCGCGGGCAAACATTGAGGTTAGAAATTCACTTACTGTTAGGCGAGCTCGCCAAAGTTGGTTGGAACTTAGAAGCTCTCGGTGGTCATATACGAGAGAGATCTGTGGAGCGAGCTAACAGAAAGGTCACTTTGGAAAGACACTGAGAATCACACATTGTCGAAAATTTGGCCCTCGGCCCAAGGCCACTTTTATCAACAACCGTTACTCCTCTCACGGCTTCAAAGGTGGTAGCTCGACTTGCATGATTGGTATAACCTAAAACTAAAGGCAAACGAAATGCAAGCCAAATTAGTCCTAATTCCTTGGGTAAAAGATCACTACACGATTATTAATAATATGACTAACAGTGATAAAATTGGCACTTGAGAAAATCGCCGAGTCCCAGTCGAGTACTGTATCCGGTACGAGTCTAATCCAGTAGAACGTCTAGCTCCGCCTAGAAGAAGCTAACGCTCACGTAGACGCACAAATGGCTTACAGCCGTACCATGAATATTTATATTCAAGGCCAGGTCGATATTAGAAAAAAGTCAAGCTCGACTTTGCGCTAGCGCGGAGTCATCTCCAGTCAACAGCCCTATAGAGTGATTACTTGAACTTCTATGTTGCTTCCTGGCAGCGTTGTTGCCAATTCCCTCCTAATAATGAGAACGTATAGATATGGTAAAAGAATCAAGATGGTTGTAATCAGAAGAAAGGTTCGAGAGAACAGGAAATCATCAGATGAATATGATGCAGGTATGTTTCCATATCTTGTTCCACGCCTCCTTCTTGCTAATACGAATACTCGCTACAGAGACAGGAATATCCACAGTCTGGTTCCACCACGCCTCCAAAGATCCCTACCGAGTCGTCGCTGGTCTTGACTACGCATGTCCTTGGCCCTACGACACAGACAAGCCTGTATCCTCAAACACAAAGACAGTCATCGATCTCATCCGACTAGATTACGAAAAAGTCCTGTCTCGGCACGGAATCACTTTTCAAGATGAAGAATTGCAGAGTCTATCGCGCAGAGATCATAATGATTACACGGATACTCTGCTTCTCATGAGTCTTGATGATGATGTGTCGAAATGGTGCGATGCGGCGGACGAAATACAGACGATGATCGACGAAGCCTTCCGAGCATACACTCCTCAAATCATACCAGGAGGGCCAAGCGTATACTCAGATTATGAGTCAGGCTCAGACTCTCGCTTTGTGTTCGAGAATAAAGCTTATCCGATTCGAGTCGAGCTCCGGAATCCTCTCAACTTTTATTGCGACAGAACTGGAATGAGACGGCTCTGTGCAAACGGAGAACAAGGAACCCTCGCGTTGGAGAAAACGCAAGATATAGTGATGGATAAAGCGGAGCTCCTCTGTGGCAAAGAGAACATCTCGTCCGTGAGCTGGAACCTACGCGTTCGTGTGGCTCTAGTTCATCCTGTCGATGGAATACCAACTGTGATGATAGGAGTTAAGCCGCGGGCGCGAAAAAATTGGGCTGCGATCGAAGAAGAGATGTGTAAGGCGATTGAGGGGGTATTGGACGAGGAAGATACGGAAGTTACTGTTGAGATCGGTCCTGGTTGGATACAGCAAGGTATCTACCTCGATCCTAAGCTATTGAATTAGAGCACAGCAAGTTTCCACTGCATGTATTAAGTAACAGCAGTGATCAGAGGCTCATATTTCTTGCAAATTGATAGACAGCAATACTAGACTTCTTGACAATTCCGCTCGTCTTGAAGACACGTTCTATAGAGTTCAAGACACATTATTAAATCGTTTGTTCTCACAGGTTCCATTCAACTATACACAATTTACTCAACTGCTACAATAAATCGATTTGAAGTCTAGTAAATCACCGGAAAGTTGAAGCGTACCAGATAAATTACATCAGCCGCGAGTTTGTTCCCCGGCGAAAACAGGATTTGATATTTGCTCCCAGCTTTCGGAATTCTAAAATCCATTCGGAATACCTTTGTACGCTCGACGCCTTCATCCAAATGGCTATCAACTTTAGTGCTCCGAGGTTCGTCCGAAATGAAATCCATCAGCAAGCTGACTCTGTCTTAAGTCCGAATATTAAGTCTAGACCCACATACAACTTCGGCTCTTTCGACGACTGGATAGCCTGGTTCATGATGGGGGAGCCCATACTCTCTTCCATTTTTCCTAAAGTTTCAAAATTCGCTTGAGACGTGTATTATCCTCTTTTCCAGGCATACCATCTTTTGACAAGCAATCAATAACTCCTCATCTCGAGAGGGACGACCCCTCAGACGCCTTGCTCTCGCCAATCTCCAAAGAACTCTTCCCAAACATTCCCCTGAAACCCAGATCATCACTCTCATCTCCCTCAACATACTCACTCCTATCCCGAGCTCAAGTCCAAAAGGCCATCACCTACACCTCCATACGCTCAGAAATCGACTTATCAAACGACTCAGCAATCTTCGGTTCCGTTCGCGTGAGCGAAGAACAGCTTTTCCATTTCGCGAGTATAGGGTCATTCTCGCCTGCTCTTTCAGAAAGTGACAGTCTTGACGATCTGTATTTGACACCACTTTCTTGGACGGTCAAGTATGGGCGTGAGAGAGACCAAGCAACGTTGTAGCGGAACGAGACTCCCACGGGAAGAGCAAATTCTGAAAAATCTAGCTATGCGTCCTTGAAAGAAATCTATTTCAGGAGCATGAAACCCAACATCTCCATCCACCGCATGGTCTTCAACCTCATCTGGAACACGGAAAAGGAACTCGAACTCCAAATCTCAAGCCGGAGCCAGGAATCCAAAGCCTCGAAAAATACAAGAAGAGCGACCAGACCACGAAGACGATTTGAACAAATTTATCTCAGAGCCAATACTGCATGGCCATCCTCAAACGATCAGGAAATCAGCGCATAACAAGATCGAAAAGCGCTACCGTGCGAATATCAACAACAGGATCGCTGCATTGCTAGATGCCTTGCTTGTGTGAAAGCTCATCGGTATCTCATCCCATCTCATCTCATCCTTGAACCCCAGATTGACTTCCTCTCCTTCCCCCATCTCCAGCAAGACAACATCCTCCTCCAAAACCCCCTCTACTGCATCACGGTCATTAATTGCCTCTCAGAACTCAACCGCTTCCTCTCCAAAGAGAATCGCAGCTTAAACCCCCGCGTCGATGTTTTCGAGAACTTAGTTCTTATCTCGAGCAGAAGGATCGGGATCAATTGGACCAGCACATGCCTTCGATACAACAGCATCTTCTGAATGGGATGATAGGTCCTATTTGAGAGCGAAGTAAGGTATACCGTGATGGTATCATAGTCTGCATAGCATGTATCATCTTGAGGCTATTCTTAATCACCTAGCTTCAGCTGAAAATAACATTCAGTCCAGTCCAGTTTGAGGAAACGCTCCTTCACTTCCTGTACTTTGCAGCTCAATCATCGAGATTGAAGAGGTTGAATTGTCAAGTCAGTGTAGGCACGATACACGGGAGAAGAGGATTTTCGAAAATTTTGAATTTGCAATCTCGTGTTCTCGAAGCTAGATAATGCTGTTCATGTGGGTGGTGTAGAGGACCTCTCCTCCTTTCAAATTCTCAATACCATATCGATGATGTGCCAATGCAAAATAATATCCATCACAATTTTCCATCGTATTCCATATCCATCCCCAAATGTGCCTTTCCCTTGAGAATGGCGTTAATAGCTAGTACAAAGATGTGCAAATAGATGCCATCGTAAATTTGGGATATTTGAGAGCAAAAAAAGAAACAAGAACGCGTAGGTTAGGTCCAGTCTGTGATGTCGTTCTCCTAGCCTTGACCGATGCGTCAACCGGGCTTCATAATTCGGAAGGTTCCTGATCAGAGGAGTGTTCGGAGCCAGATGATTCTCGGCTTAGGTCCATGTCGCCATCGTACTCAAATTCCGAGGCCCGAGCTGGGATAATACCACTCTTGATAGCGTAAGCTCGCTCCTTGGGATCAGAAATTCTCTCACACAGGATTGTGCGAGTGGTGATAGCGAAGCGTAGATCACCATCTGGGATAACTGCGTGCTGCATGATATGTTAGTGAAGTGTTTGGATGTGCGAACCAGAATTTTTTACCTCGAATTGTCTCTGGAACTCAACTCCGCTCATTACCATGAAATCTCCATGTTGGAGATAAATCTGGAGGATAGGAAGCGAGGCCTTCTGAGCACCGACCTTCTTGCGTCTCCACTTCATCACAGCACCACCACCCAGTGACAGACTAGTGACAGTTGGACCGAGAGTAGACTCACCATCGTCGTGGAACTATGAGGGTTAGCAGGGTCTTCCAACTCAGGAGAAAACGCCATACCTTCATCTGGTTCTTCTTCTGGTAACCAACAAGGAGAAGCTCATTTGGTGGCATGTAGTCAATCTCCAAATGTTCCATGACCGAGTTGGCAGCCCAAGTGTTGCGCATCAACACTCTGAGTACAACATCGGGAGAAGCCTCAAAGCTGTCGGAGTCTTGCGGAACGAACCACTTGTAAGTTGATCCCTGACCTCGAGTCAGCGGAAGTATGCCTAAGCAGGAACGGGGGAACCTACGAAATTCTTCGTGAAATTATTCGTAACCATCTCGACGACATCTGTGGTATTTTAGCATGTTATATTCATACATCAAAGAAGTACACAATGACTTACGGCCTCCAGTCTTGACTGGCTGTCTCTTCAAATCCAAGTCCTCTTGCTGAAGAGAAGCGAAGAGTTCATCCGATCCATTTGGCTGGCTGTTGATGATCTCATTCGATCGGAAATGGTAAACGTAACAGTCTTGTTGGTTTCCGTTGGCATCTGGAAACGCGTACATATCAACCATATAGCCACCCATGGGCATCGTGCTGCTGGTAACTCCGCCACCAGTGTGACTCTCCATCTCGGAAGGTTTCAACTTCTGTTGGAGCACTTCTGGTACAGTCAGAACCTTGCGAGGGACTTTGTACACGGTGAGACAGCTTGGAGTTTCGCAAGAGAAATGATTCCAGCGAAGACGACGGCAGCAGCAGCCACAAACAGGGCAGAGAAATCCTTGCTTGATCTCAGCATTCAATTGTACCGTGGCTTCGCCCGAGAGGAGATCAGTGGGAAAGACCGGGGCAATCTCAGTCGGAACTTGACCCATGAACTGACTTCGCTCTCCAAGAAAGATCTGGGTGTACTGGAGACCCTCAAGAGGTACCAGCTCTCCGCCGATTAGGTAGTATTCGTCGCATTTTGGGGTCATGCAGAACCATCCAACAGTGTAAATCTCCTTCGTGTCTCTGCTGCAGGAGCTGCAAGTCAAAACCGGAGCACGTGTAGCAGAAGGCGTGGAAGGGACAAATGGCAGGGCCTTGACAGACCATGCTGGACGCGTCAGAAGATCAACTGCCTCAAGGCGGATGACCCAGCATGATTTCTCATAGCGATCGTACCACACGTCGGTGATGTGGAAGTATCCCAGCACATTGTAGTACGCGTCAAGCTTCACCGGGAACTTGGTATTGCTCTGGCCTGAAGTTCAATGTTAGTGACATGTCATTGGGAGGGAAAAAAGCGGATTTACTTACCAATGCATACAACTACAGGCTGGTTCTGAATCTTCGATTCCAAGGCGGACAGGGCAAGCTGATGGGTTGGCTTGTGGTCTGCCTTCAAAACCATCTGGCCTTCTGCATTCTTGATCCTTCCTCCACCACTTTTCAGAAATTAGCGAGGCACGGATGAAATTGAAAGAGTACTTACACAGTGCAGATGACAACTTGATCATCAAAGTGATCACGCGTGGCAACTCCTCCATCACACAAGATCCCCAAGTACCGACTTTTGCCAGCAATCTTGTTCTGGTAAGTACCAGCACTGTTAGCCTTGAATTGGTGAACAGTATCACAGAGACCTCCACGGGTGTGCGCAAAGACAAGTGGCTGAGAGAAAGCTTCAGGCTTGTCTGCAGTTAGATTGGGACGCAAGTGGATGGCTCTCTGAGCATCCTGCCCATCACCATCTTCAGCGTCCGAATTCTCGTCATCAGATCCTGCCTTCTGGACTTTGACCTTCTTCGCCTTGGGCTGCTTCTTGGATGTAGAAGTTGCTGCTCTCTTGCGGGATTTAGCCTTGGGCTCAGGAGGTGGAGTGATAGGAGTTTCCAACTTAGATGGAGGGGTGGTGGATGGTTGTGAGCCCTTGGACTCAATCTAAAATTCCAAAGTCAGTACTCCAAAAAGTCATATTCGAAAGTGAGCAGCAAATATTGGATGTTCAAAGTCACGAAAACTGCAGAGGACTCTGCACATACCTTTTCAATCTCGAGTCCAGTAGTTTGAGACACTGGGAGCTTGAGAACAGAACCCTCACCGAGAGGAGGAGAGGTTGGAGGAGTCAAAGCCTTGGACGCGCCGCGGCGAGTCTTGAGGATGACCTTCATATTGAAGGTGTTGTAAGCTTATGATGTGAAGAAAGGAGTCAGTCAAAGGAAGGCGGGAGTTGATCTCGAACGTGTGAACAAGATCGTGAAAAAAGAATCAAGAAGAAGGTAGTTAACGCGTAAGTATGAACTGAGTATTATGATGAACAACGAAGAGATAAGTAGTAGAATGAAAGAAGGGTAAAAGGGGGGTGTGAGAAAGTAAGACGTTGTTGAAGAAGGAAAGAAAAAAGATTGTAGAGGGGGAGGGGAGGGGGGTTTATGTAGCTATTCGAGAATCGCGCTAGTTGCTGAGTGCTGCTTCCCCACTCGAAATCAGGCCAGAAGAAGACGATTGACTGCTGGGATAGAGTTGTGAATACGCGATCAGATCTGGATTCTTTGCTTTTAGAGCGGGAAGAAGAGTGAAATTCGAGGAAGGGCTTATTGATTCTGCAGAGAGGAGTGAGAGGCCTGCTGAAAGGACGAGTACAAGTACGAGTTCGAGTTCGAGTTTGATACAGCAAGACTGGGTAAAGCTCTGGAATATTTGAAATACAATAGTTCTATATACACTTGTCCAAGTTGTCTAATAGAGAGAAACTAGTATATATATTTCATGAGACGCGTCTCTTCTTCCCAAGTCCACTTTTCTTAAGCTATCTGGCTACGTCCCGGCTTCATTCGAAGGTGATCATCTTACTATCCATCTATCTAACCAAGTCAAGTCTAAGTCAAGCTCCTTCACCTCGAATAGGTGAAGCTTATATAGTAGAGCAGAAGCATCTTCGTTCTATGCTTCTTATCTTTTGAGCCCAGCTAGGGTCGACCAAGTCCAAGTCAAGATCCCTTACCTCGAAAGGTGAAGCTTGCAGAGCGAAGTAGAAGTATCATATTCCTCATCTTTGGAACTCCTCTAGGGTTCAGATATCTGCTTCAATACTGCCCTGCCCTAGACAATTTCTTCCATCTTTTTTCTCCTTCTTTGAGAAAGACGACCTTTATACATATCTTCATGTTAATCTCAAGTGCGACGCCTCAGCCAGCCAAATTCCAAGATCCTTGACAACTCGAGGTGAGGAATCTTTCGAGTGAAGCCCCAAGAAGCTCGCTGCTCGTGTGTTATCAAACATGGTCTTCACAGTATAAGTGAAGACTGTCTAGGCAGTGTACGCAGTGAACGAAGACAATGGAGCTTCCATACACCTATCACTATCAGCCAGTGCAAAGTGAGATCATACACTCCAGAGAGATCTCCGTCACATTCTTCATGTGGTGAACCCCTCCCTACCAAATCCCATTCCAACCACCCTACAAGTTCTTTGTCCACCCAAGAAAGTTGAAGACCCAACACAATTCAGAACAGAATAAGGACGCGAATTTTTTGTATATCGGAAAAACGTTGTGATTCAAGACCAGATGAAAGACGCGTCATGATCGTTGACCAGTTTGAACGGACACACCTCTTTTGGAGACCTGAAGAGAGAAAATGCGCCACGAGAAAGGCAGAAATGTATAGTACGAGGAAGAATGTTGGAACTCTCAAGTCATATGATTGCACCATAAGCACAGATGTGGCCGAACAGAGGACGAAGCACTTGCTCTGATTCATTTTCTCTTCTCTTCTATTTCCTTTCATTCGGTCTCAATATTCCGCTCTATTTCCTTTCATTCGGTCTCAATATTCCGCAAAACAGAAGATATCATAAAGAAAAGAAGGCTTCTCTAAAATTTCGCTGTCATACTTCGATTCTTCGCATAAATCGTCTCTATAGCAATCATCTATCTCCCTCTTATCATCCCTGCATGTATATAAAGACCTGTAAAATCTACCAAAAAGAAAACCCGGTACAGTGGCTCCCTGCAATTCAGTGACCTCCAAACCATCTACAGCTTAACAGCCTGCGCACAGTGTTCGATATAGTCGCTCGCACCCGGCAACAGTTTACCCGGCTCCAGATCACAAACTGGTATGTAGAAAACACACTCCACTTTCGCATCCAGTGGCAGTCCGTCGTCTCCCCACGCATCGAAGTTGTTCGTCTTGCCCTTGGAATTCCAGCAACTCGCTACGCTGGTCAAAAAGTCGTCTTTAGTGAAGCCATATTTCTCCACCAGCGTCTTTGCAGTGTCCCAGGCTTCGTCCCAGTTGGGGTGCTTGAGGACGAGGTTTACATTCGAGCCCCCGTTCATCTGACAAACGGATACATCGTCATCGCGACACGGAGACGCGTTGTGGAAATGCAACACGTAGACTCCGGATGCAGAGATCGCAGCCCCGATTGCGGCGCGGGTTAAGGTGGCCTCGACGCTTTCTTGCAGGTCGGAGGATGTGAAGTTTCGGCTGACGCCGAGGAAGGATCCGCCGGTCAGGATACTGGCTATGCCTTCATGATCTGGAGCGAGCGGATCGGCGTGCAGGATGTTTTCGAATGTAGTTGAAATTGTATCTTGGTATTGTGTTACGACTCCTGCGAGGGAACTGCCGACATTGCTCCATTGCAGGAATTTATCGGTTGGTGGGGGAGGCGTGAAACGGGTGAGGAGATAGGAAAAGCCTCCGTTTAGGGCTGAGACACCTTTGCCTACTACGCCTGTTGCTGGTACGGCGCCGAGGACGGTGTTGAATAATTTGAATACTGTTTTCAGGGGCGTGACGTTGTCGACGGTTTTTGGGAGGAAGTCAGATACGATTCCGGGGAGTGACAGGGATAGGATTGAGGAGGCGAAGGAGACGGCTGTGTTGACACCATTCATATAGCTGTTCCAATTCTGGATCGCTACCATTACGTACCTGATCAATTCTTTAGTATGGGAAAGATGAAATGTCTCAGAATCGGAAAAAAAAATTTGATCTCAGGTCTCAGATTATAAAAAGTTGAAAGGCGGAGAGTACTAACCAGCCTGGTAAATCGATGGGGACACATGGTTGCCCAGCGTTGCAGAAGCTATCGAGGCCACTAAATAAAGGTGTTATTACTACGCTTCAAGCCTATGTAGAAATCATCTTGGTCTTACCAGAAGAAATTGGGTGCTCCGAACGTAGATGCTAGTGACTGAATAGTGTTTGCGTCGTTCGATCGAGCAGTGTAGTTCTTCTCAACCCATTTGATGAGAAAATCATCTATGTCGAGTTTCTTCCATGTATCCGGGATTAAAGCCTCAGCTGGGCAAGAATCAGCACCAGCTCCTTGTCCTTGGGGGACTGGACTAGCAAGGACAGAAGTGGCCAGAGCCGTGAGGAGAAGAGATTGATAGAGCATTGTGGAGAAGAGCAAGTGAGTGGGTTTGAGAGTGTGTGCAAAGGAGGTGTTTTCGTCGGGACTTAGGCCAGTAGTGGAGAGAACAGCACAGGCAAAAGAGAAGTGATGAGGGATGATGGGAGTAAAGAGAAACGTGAAGTGGCAAGACGACTGGTATATATAGCTTCAGCTTACTCGAGTCCTGGTATTGACATACTCGCTTTGGACAGCGGATGAGCGGATCCAAAAGAGAGATATCTCTTGCCCGACTGTGTTGGATTAACCATAATAGATTGTGATATTCTGACGTGCATGCACTCAAGTCCTGTTTAGGCGAACGTCAGCCTTAATTGAAGAAGCCAAGAACACTTCCGCCATGGGATCGAGGCCCGAATATGGCAGAGCGTGAGGTGTCGGACCGGGCAGAGGTAAGAAGGTCGGGCCCAAAAGCGAGGTGTAGTGCTTCCATGCCATCAGAACTTACTCCACCAGCTGTCAATACTGAATTGAAGTATTTAAAAATAGACCGTGCTAAACTGTGAACAAGTGCAAGCCCGATGGCAGGAGTTGTCTGTCGTAATCGAAAACCTCACACAGGATCAGGGTTGCGGGAGCGCGGGAGCTAGGGACAGTGATCACTGTCCATCGTTTATCCCATACAGTAAGTTGAAATGTTTTCAAAATAGAAGTAGACCGGGCTGGACTGTAAACAAGTGCCGAGCCAGATGACAGCCGATGTTTGTCGTAATCGAAAACCTTACACAGGATCAGGGGTTACGGGAGCGCGGGAGCCAGGAACAAAGATCACTGTTCATCGTCCATCCGACAGGGTGTATAATGAAGTATCGGGTTTCATACGGAACGGGATGTCAGCCGTTTGTTGACCTCGCTACCGAAGCTGTAGAAGCTCTAGCACGCATCTTCAGTAAGTAACACGCCGCCAGCAAACCTGCATTTCTTCCCCCAAGACGAACCTCCAAGATTGTCTTTGCTCACTCCTTTCTTGGCATTATGACGAACGTAAGAACCCGTTAAACTCGGGGTCCTTGTACTTCAATAGACTTTTGGGTTTGTATGATCGCCGAGCTGGCATATGTTCGGCCTTGATCAAGCAAGGGGCGAAGTTCAAACTTCAAACATTATTTCTTGGAATCTTCCATCGGATCATGTTCGTCATTCAGACGCGTGTCAGGCCACGGTTCATCGACGAGGAAGTATTACTCACCGCGCTGAGAACTCCTCTGTCTTGAAGTATCTCTTGAACCTGGCGTTGGAGCTCTCGGATCGGTGTCGTTCGTTGAGCTAACGAAGAACCCGGACAGATCCCTGTATGTTCATTCCCCACGCCACACGTGATTTAACCTTGAAGGAATATCATTCTTTCAAAGAAATGCCATAAGAAGATATCTACCGAATAGAGCGAGTTTCGGATTGATTAGACGCGAGAGATGAGAACGCCAGCAAAGGATGAAAGACTCAGCAGAAAAGCTGCGGATTGAATACTCGAGCTGCGGATTGAATACTCGAGTATGATATGATATTGATCACATCGCTCACCAAAAGCATGATGCCACCAGTGCCATACCATAGCGCTGCGCGTTTAAACTTTTGGAGCCCGTTCGTTACCGGATTGTATAGAGGAGGTTCAATATTGTCCTTGACGACCACATGCTAGTGACCTTCAGCGTTTGATCTAGATCTTGAAAGTACGGTCAGCGCAGTATACTCGGTTCTCCAGAAGTCAGAACCTATTTACAGTTGGTTTGACCTCGAAGAGCCTAGCTGGTAGGATTTCATAGACAGAATTTGAATTATACCCAGGAGTATTTGCGACTTTTTTTCTCCTTCAAACCGGTTCACG
Organism: Rhynchosporium agropyri; assembly: GCA_900074905.1. Classification (NCBI taxonomy): domain Eukaryota; kingdom Fungi; phylum Ascomycota; class Leotiomycetes; order Helotiales; family Ploettnerulaceae; genus Rhynchosporium; species Rhynchosporium agropyri. The sequence continues at coordinate 140,322 of FJUX01000129.1, read as the reverse complement.
GCCATAATCGCAGGCTGCTAATTTTGGTAACCCTATACTTGGTAGGTAGGATATATTAAACTTTGCCCTGTCTCCATTTGCGCCAGCCACAGCAAGGACTAACATCCAATCCTACAATTAACACCAGTCTAATTGTGGGGGAGAAATTACTTGTACCTGCTAGTAAAGTACTACAGTACCTTCGTACCGTAGATATCTCCGTAGATATCCGCAGATATGCACAACAGTGCAGGGGTTTCTTTATCCTGACCGCCAAGTACTCATAACCACGAGCGCCCCGCTATTGACGTAGGGCCCGGAGTTCTAAAATTATAGTCCTCTCTTCCCCAGTATAAACGTTAAATCTGTCGCCCTCATACCACAGCTCGAGGTTTAACCTTTACTTAGGAGGGAATCGTACTGGTAGCATTGATTACAACTCAACTCGTGTTTGAATTCCGGCCGATAATTTCCAATGCCTCGAATTTTCCGGAATACTATTTTGCATGGCTTAAGCACTCAAACAGGCGGCTGCTTTATGCTAGGCAAGCAGAAGAGGAAGAATAGGAATGCCTCACTAATAAAAATGAGGTTATTCATTTAGTAGGAGCTACTGAAGAGATTACAATGGAGAAGTAATCAAGGAACGAAAGAAAAAGAGTTGATTTCTAGCAACAAGTTCCATTTCGACGATCGAGTGATCGAGCCTTCTACAGCGATTATCGTCGGTTCCCCTCTTACGTCCAGCCGGAGAGTCGGTATACTTGGGATGTCCGGGATCCTGAATACACGAAGGATCTTTCACTTACGCTCCTACAGCGCACTTGTTTATAAAGTGCATTAGCGAGGCTTCCAAGCTTTTACGCAGCACCAGGCAGCATTACATTAAAGAAAGGTCCGAACACCGGATAATACCTTCTTCTTGCCGACTACGGAATGTATGATCGACGTGTTAGGTATAGAGCACAGTTAAAGTATTATACAGTGGGTTATATAGTAACCCTGAAAACAATATATATATATATGGGATAATAATGTATAGTTCATCACAAGCGGAATATGACCTCTTGTTATCAAAATGCGTGTTATTCAGCTGATGTTTTGAAGACGGCCGCAAGCCCGCCCTCACCCGCATCAGGCATCCAGGCCAACCGGACATCTTGAATCTTCGGACATCCTATATATACCGATCTCCGGCTGGAGGTGTGAGAGGGGAACCGACGATGAAAACTGTGACCGATCAATGCAGATTTGCTACAGTAACTTAGAGGTAAGGGCAGGGGCAGACGATTATCTCAGAAAAGTAAATGGATAGTCAGTTAACGGGTCATACTTTGAATATTTCTTTCTATAAATAGGATATGACTAACAGGGGACGATTCTCTGACGATACTAGAGGTGGGGCCTTCTCGTGCCTTGCTAATCGAAAACATAGAGCAAAAAGACATAGTTGCACTGTAAACTTTGGTATCGATGCGAGCGCATCAACTTCAACGTAGGTAGTACTTAAAAGGAGTTGATATTCGGTCGATCTAGCAAAAGTACTAGGTAGGTAAGCATAGCTACTACAAGTAGTACTAGGTACTCGTGGTAGTCAGAAGGAGGTAATTGAAAGAAATGCGTCCTTACTCTATGTGTGCTATTCAGTACTTTTCCTAGGTAGCTCTTGGATCATTCCCTTCAAGTATGATGCTCGATTCCGACTAGCCCTTCTTGAAAGGAACTATCAAAGACAAGCCTCCTAGTAATTCCTTAAGGTACTTGTAGAACTACCTAGGTAAATCAGGCCTTCAACAGATAGTCACCGAGCGATTCTTTGCTACTGCGTTTGCCTGTAAGTTAGTCTTTCTTTCGTCAAAGACCCGTCCCCTGGTGATTCCTTCTTACCTGTACGGTACTTGAGATGAATGTTCAGAGAACCATCACCTGAACATTTCTTTGCTCCCGCGAATTTGAGGTTTTCGCCAAGCTGTATTTGGATAGCATCAATAGACATGAGAATGGAAGTGTATGAGCCGATGCATTTTACTTAAAAATATTCGACTCTTCCCGCAGTCGGTAAGAGCACCTATATTCTTATCGAGATCTTTACCTATATCTATTCTTAGTGAAAGAAGTTGGGTTGGTAGAATGTCGAAGTCCTCTTGAAGTACCTCCTTCCACCAAAAATACTTAAAGTTGACCTCGGCCTCGGCTCGGCCCAGCCAAAGCATAACTAGCGGCTTCCCCGCCTGGAGTCGAAAACTGGGGTAGAAGCTAAGGTCCAGTGGCTTGAGATCCGAGGCTACTCATAGTGGTATGGATTGAAGCTATTCGGTCATCCCTTCTCCTCTTCCCTCCTGTAGATCTATCTTTAATCATCTATCCTCATCTGAGTTTAAAACAAGCCGGGTACTCGTATATGAGTTGGAAAAGTCGAGATTGGCTCATACGAAGTACCAATCACATCACGGCTGAAGCGACCCCTGCTAATTCCAATTGAACCTCCATCCATCCATCCATACATCCATCTGCATCTCGAGTCCTGCTTACTATCCGTCTGACCATCATGGTCTTCTCACCTCCGTCCTGGGTTCCTGAACTTCCCCATGGTATGTAAACTTAAACCACTCCCATCCCAATGCCCACACTTTCCGCGCCTGATCTCGACATCCAGAACCCAAAGCACCCAGCTAACAACCCCGCAGTCCCCGACAATGTTCCCATCTCCAAATTCATGCTGGACGACGCCTATGGCCGACACCCTTTGAAATCCTCCCGCAACCCGTTCACATGCGGACTTTCAGGACGCACGTTCTCCGCGACAGAGGTGGTGACGAGAGTTGATCATCTGGCTCGTGCTTTGGCAAAGGAATTCGGATGGAAGCCCAACGCAGGCACGGAATGGGATAAAGTCGTGGGGATATTTGCTCTGAATACTGTGCGTATGTCCATCGGACGCTGTTCTGGTATGCGCTTGCGGAGATAAGGACTGATGTATCACAGGTCGATTCTATGACATTGGCATATGCGGTCCATAGACTTAATGGTATCGCAACGCCTGCTAATGCCGCATACTCGGCTTCGGAGTTGGAATTCCAGCTGACATCCTCTGGAGCGAAGGCACTATTCACGGTAGGTAAGTTCCCTCAACATAATACTGCAATCAAACTAACCTTGACAGTGCATACCTCTTCTCGAAACCTCCCTACAAGCCGCTAAAGCTGCCGGCATTCCCAATGAAAGAGTTTATATCCTCGAACTCCCCAAAGAGCTTTCCGGAGACAAACAAATCCCTTTCAAGACTGCATCGCAATTGATCGATGCCGGTAGCAAACTTCCAGCTCTTGAAGACTTAGAATGGGAGAAAGGGCAAGGCGCGAAACAAACCGCGTATTTGTGTTACTCGAGCGGAACTTCTGGATTGCCTGTAATCTGACATCCAGTGACTGGCGGATGAGTAGCTGCTGACTGCTTCATAGAAAGGTGTAATGATCAGCCATCGCAACGTGATCGCAAATATCCTTCAAATTGGAACTTTCGAAAAACCAACCCGGGACAAGAGACCAGAGGACCAGAGAACAGAAGTCGGTCTTGGTCTATTACCTCTAAGCCATATTTATGGTCTGGTTGTGATTGCTCAGGCCAGTACTTACCGTGGTGATGGTGTGATCATCCTCCCAAAGTTTGAGTTGCAATCATTTTTGAAAGCTATTCAGACTCAGAGGATCGAGACTCTGTATTTGGTAAGTCGTATTGATGAGTTGGACGGAGTGTTTGCTAATAGGATCAGGTTCCTCCCATTATCATCCAATTGGCCAAGAATCAGTCGGTATGCTCCAAGTTTGACCTCAGCAGCGTGAAGGCAATCTTCACAGGAGCTGCACCACTGGGTGCTGAAACTGCAGAGGATTTGCAGAAGATCTATCCAGAATGGAAGATTCGACAAGGCTACGGCAAGTACTCTCATCCTGATCCCGAAACACAATTCTAACCAAAATCCAGGTCTCACCGAAACCTGCACAGTTGTATGCTCCAGTCCTGAAAACGATATTTATTTCGGAACCAGCGGCTCTCTCCTTCCTGGATTCAATGCCAAGATCATGTCCATCGAAGGCATCGAGATCTCAGGCTACGACCAACCTGGTGAACTAGTCATTCAATCTCCTTCGGTCGTTATTGGATATCTGAATAACGATGAGGCGAATCTGGAGACTTTTCTGGATGATACAGATGGTGGTGGAAGATGGATGCGGACAGGTGATGAGGCGGTAGTGAGGAAATCTCCCGCTGGAACGGAGCATATCGTTATTGTGGATCGGATTAAGGAGTTGATTAAAGTCAAGGTATGTTCAATCTCGACAAGTCCTCGAGTTTCGCACCCCTTTCCTAGATATCTCCACCATCTGAACGTTCTTGCTCGTCCCACGCTAACACCAACCAGGGTCTCCAAGTCGCCCCCGCTGAGCTCGAAGCCCACCTCCTCACTCATCCCTCCGTAGCCGACTGCGCTGTCATCCCCGTCCCCGACGACGCAGCAGGCGAAGTCCCCAAAGCATTCATCGTGAAATCGTCCTCCGTCGGTCTAGAAGACAATGATCGCATGGTCAAACGCGAGATTCAGAAACATGTCGAGGAGCATAAGGCTAGACATAAATGGCTGAAAGGCGGCGTGGAGTTTATTGATGTGATTCCAAAGAGTCCAAGTGGGAAGATTTTGAGAAGGCTATTGAGGGATAAGGAGAAGGAGGCGAGGAGGAAGGGGGGTGCGAAGTTGTAAGTCGATTGGTGAGAAGGGCTTGGTAGAGACGGAAATTGAATATTGGTTTCGAGAGATGGGTCAATGAGACGAGATTTAAACTATATAGGGGGGCTGGATGAATATATGGAGGTGGTTTCTAGATCATTTTAGCATATGGCGAGGTTTTTACATTTAGAGTTCCGGGTCTATACTTATAATGCCACGAACTTATCTCTCCGACGTCAAAGTTCAAACATGAGAATATTAGCGCTAGCTACTTGAAGATAATTACAATTTCGATCTCATCACATCATATTATATATTTTCTCCTCACGTACCTACGCGTCAGATACCGTGTGTATTCACACACTCTTGCGTGCTTCCCTCGAGCTCGTAGGTAGAAAGAGAGATAGAGACGGAATGTTCGGATCACACACATATTTAGATTAACAGTATATTCACGGTAGGCGAAGCTGCGACTTGTGATGGGATGCGGCGCGCCGTGGTGGTGAGGTTCGTTACTTTCAAGTACTGACCGATGGAGAAGTCTTTTGAGAGAAAGAAGGATGATGGTCTTGAGGTGTGTTTTACGTGGGATAGTTTCCTATGTGTGATTTCGGGGTTTTTTTATGTGGGTTTTGAGAAGGGGTTTTGGGGTGGTTAGGTGGTTAGGGAAATTAGGTGGTTATGGTGGGTGGTTAGCTGGTTGAGGCTGTGATTGGGATATTTGTTGTTCGTTGCTCGTCCGAGAGGAGGAATGATGAATGGTGAGTTTTGTCGACTTATGTCGTGTGGGAGAGGGAGAGGGGGAGGGAGGGAGGTAGGTAGGTATGTGTAAGTAGGTACACAAAGAAAAAGGAACGTATCTGGAAATGGTAGGGAATTGATATCAAATTCTCGAAACGAGAGATTGAGTTGGTGTGGTTGATATGACCTGGACCTGTTCTGAAGTGGTATGGTAGGACCGGGTGTGTAATACCTGAGCGCTGGTTGTTGGGTGTGGTTTATGGATCTACAGTTACAGTTCCTGGAAAGTAAAGCTGCGTGCGTGTATAACGGGTTTTTAGGATATTGAGATGTGATTGTTTATTTCCCACTTGATACGCAGTACATTTTCGCTTTGGAGGCGAAATTGGATCTTAGATTATGTGGATTGTAAAGCCTCCGTGGGACCGTGTGCAGCACGTTCCTATCACCAGTTGTAAGTAAACAAGTAGTACTATACTCGTGCTGCTCTCCACGTCGGATCTGTTGTTAGAGGTATCTATGCACTTTGAAGAATGAGCTAGCTACTACCTAGACTGAGCTAGCTGCTTCCCATGCGAGGTTGCGAGTGCAAGCTGATGTGGATTCCAAACATGCCTGGTATATAGATCGGGTCGAGCTTCGTGGCTCTCCTGCCGGAGAAAGCGGTATGTAGCATCGATTTGCATAGTAGTATGATGTGCGGGAGGTATTCAAAGTCGTCTCAAAGTAGGTAGGTACTTTTGCCATTTTGTGATCTCCAGTGAGCTAACAACATTGTGTGCATCTGGCGTATTTCAAGGCTTAAGATGCGCCGAGCAATAGTAAAGCTCAATTTCAATAAAGTGAGATTTAGAAAGGAGGGGATTCATACACAAGAGGGAACGGAAGCGAGGCTTGGGAAGAGAGAAATATGTAAGATGTGACACTTTTGTGTTTGAACTTGTCTACGCTTCGTAGTAGGAACTCATTCTTCTTTCTACAGAAATACAATACAATACCTCGAAAGGTAAAACAGAATCCAGATGGCCCTTTTTATCTTCTTACTTCCTGCCTCCGAAGTCCTAACATGCTATCACCCAAGCTATCTTTCTACTCTACACCCTCCTATGTTATCAGTAGCTTCCCTCGGAGCTTCAACTGTCGCAACCTCTCCAACGCCTATCGAATCCTCAGGAAAAACAACTCTCTATAAATAGCGCTGTTATCTTTTCGTCCGAAATTCATACCAGCAAGATAATCCTCAACTTGAACCCGACTCCCTTCTTCTCTCACTCTCACTCGTCTACAAAGTTCTAGCTCACTATACCCGTGTTTCTAGTCGCATCTCACCAGTCGTCCATAGTACGCTAGCTTGATTATCTCCCGCAACTTACTGTATACTTTATTCTCTTCACCCCCCTTCCATGATTCCTCCTATCCGAGTATCGATATACTTTATATTACTTAGGTACTATTTCGACCACCCTTGGTCCTTTGGGATATTCCTGCCTCATAATTATGTTAATGGAGCACTCTCAATATAGTATAAACACATCTTTCAACGTGTAGAAACAGAACTTGGTCATGCTTCGAGCTGCAAATCTCATATCAAAATCACCAGCCCTCAAACGCCTTGGCCTAAATATGCTAAATCATGTTTACTTACCTTACAGGCAAGCGCAGGTATAAAATAACCGTCAAGTGACGGTCTCTGGACGATTTGGTATATAAATGGAGGTATAGTAAGGGAATCACTAGGGGACGGGTTTCTACCGGTTCCATAGTAAGAATAGTTTCAAACAAAGAATGAATTTAGAGCTAGGAACGATTCAAAAGGCTAAGAACGGTCGTAAAACCGTACTGAATAGCAGATATAAGGCAGGTATAAACTTCTTTAATTATTCTCCTTCGACTACCTTAGGGTATACCAATAGCTCGGCTAACCTAGAGTGTACTTTTGCTAAATCGACCGATTATCAACTCCTTTTTTGTATTATATTAAAATTGTTAAGCTAGTATCGATGCCGAAAGTAAGAGTACCACTGAGCATTTTTACTCTTAGTACTTGAATAGGAAGGCACGAGAAATTCACTTACCTAATTTCTGTCCCCCGAGGATTCCCTCTATAGAGGACTATTCATATGCGGAACCGTCCTTTGACCTTCCTTTGACCATTCAAATACCCCTGCCCTTGCCTCTAAGGTACCTACCTCACTACCTACCTACCTACCTAACATTCTCGCTAAGCGAAAGACAAGACAACCTATCTAACCTGCGAGCAGCACATCTGCAATACAACTCTATAAGCAGAAACTGAAAAACATTCCCCATGTTTCTTTTTCGAGAATCTTCTTCGTCCATCCATAGTTGAGACCAATTCCAAGCATGAGATCTTGAAGGACGGCGATTTCTGATCCGAAGTTGACTTGACTCGGGGTGCTGTAGGCTGAATTGCTATAGATATGACATGGATACTTTTGGAAAGTGGGATCAAGGGAGAATGGGAAAGCCAGTGGAAGGGAATAGAAGATACATGGGAATTTGGTAGGTTTTAAGTGGGAATTGCATTGCAATGCCTGAGTCTGCTCTCGTGATTTTCTAACGCTCGCAACGTAATGTGAACAAGGGAGTTCAACGCCACATGCTCAATCACCAAGGCCGTTCACAGAATTAGATAACACCCCCTCACCTTTATTTCGTCTCCTTCTAAGCAACAGGCGCTTCAAAGACTAGGCTCACCCCATCATCGCCAGCCGTGACGATCCTCCCTCCATCACCACCCTGCACAAATCCCAATACACCTCCTCCTTCTCCATCGCCCCTGTGTCCCTTCCACTCCTTCACGAATCCACTGTTCGCCATCCCAGTGCCGCCTCTAGTATCCCACCTTCTGACCACACCATCCATTCCACAGCTCGTCAACATATACCCGGCGCCGCCCTTGACGAATTCAACCTTCACAACACTATGTTCTTCATGCGCCTCTTTAATATGTCTCCTTACCGCCCACCGATGCGCACTGTCGAAAAGCGCAATACTACCATCTACACTTCCCGCCGCCAATAAAGTCAGAGGCGGAGCTGAGAAAGATAGCGCTTCAATCCCATCACCCTGCGCCTTTAAATCCGCCAGTATCATCCCACTCTGGCCAGCCGACGCACTGATCTTGCCCGTGACAGCTTTATTCCTACTCGTTTTCGCTGCCGGATTCGGTGTATCGGACGATAATCTCGGGAGGCCTATGACTTTGATATTCCCGCCTGCGCCTCCTACGACGACGAAATTGCCCGCTGGCGAGATCGCGACGCTGAAAAGACCGCCTTCAACAGCGAAGCGCTGGTCGATAGATGTTAGACCTACGACATAGGCTGAGGAATCACCTTGTGTCAACCCAGCCGCTGCGCCATCACCAAACACATCCCAGACGTATAAACTCTCATCTTCACTAACAGTAGCGAGGAGTTTACCATCTGCGGACCAGGAGCCCGCTGTGCAGGACAATGTATGGAGGAAGTAAGTCTGTAGAATGACTAAGGGTGCGGCCTTGTTCGTAGGATCAACGGTGTATACCCAGACTGAGCCGTCGTTTGCGCCGAGCGCGATTATATTTGGTGAAGACGGATTCGGACATGGAATCATCCAATTAATTTCTTCGACTTCTTGAACTTCGCATATGAATTTCCATTTTGAGCCATTGGGATTCGATACATATGCGCGTAGTCTGCCGTCTAGACCGCCGGAAAACAAAAATTCGCCTTTGGGTAATGTGAATGCGAGCGCATTGATCGAGTCTGTATGTCCCTCCAACTTGAATATCGGCTGTAGGGATTTCCTTTCCGTCGGTCCCTCCTGCGGCGAAGTTTGATAACTAGCAGGTAAGACAGGCGTGTCTGTGACATTGGGTGTGGAATCCCATATGTATCCTATTCCACCTTTGTCGTCGCCTTCGCTTCCTCCAGACGCGACGAGATTGGAGTTTGTAGGATGTTGTGCGATTGTGAATATGCTGTCGGGGTGGAAGTCGAAGTGTGCGGAGGAGTCGTTTTGCAATTGGATTTCTTCCATGATTTCGTCCTCTTGTTCCCTATCTTCACCCTCGTCGTCTGAGGACCCAGAGTCCATCGCTGCATCACCATCGTCTATGATTTCTTCTTCCATTTCGTCCTGGTCGAGCATGGCTGCTTCTTCGTCATCCCCAGCATGAGGGTCATTGAGATCGTTGAGATCTTTGGAGGACGACATTGTCATTAAGTTTTCTGTGACTTGAAGATTTTGGTTATGAGAGAATTGTACGGATGCAGGGGAAAGAAGAGCGTCTTAAATTGTGGTGGAAGAGTCTGACAAGTGAGAATTTCTTGGTTGTTGCTTTGAAATCGAGACAAGTTCACAGCCAAAAAAAAATGTCCGTTCCCCCTCTTCAATTTTGCCGCCCCTCGATGACAAAATGTTTCTCTTGGCACTTGACCCCTCCATCACGTGCAGCTTCGATGCCTCTACAAAAAGTGCGAGCGCGAAAGTCAACAAAGAAATTTGATACAGGGAAGATGATGATGAAATCTGCAATGTAACACTAAGAAATTAGAGAGTCTTGGTACGCTGCTCCAAGATAAAAATCTGATTCGAATCATACGACTAATCACTAAGACCACTCGCACGTCTGAAGTTGACTTAGTTGAGACATTCTAGTGGAGTTTTGTATTCGAAATCTTATTATTCTGAATCAAGACTCTTAAACAAATCCATGTCAATTGAACGCTTGAGAGTTTGCAAATTCGAGACCGTGCTATCGTGCCCATGGACCAACCAACCCCTTTCGACTTATTCTAGGACAGCCAGAGCTCGAGTTTCAAGAATGCTTGATACTCCATCAGACCGTGCTCGTCGTATGCTGACTGAAAATCCAGCCAATGATCATAGCATCACCAGCAGTATAAAGCAATGCATATCTCACCAAAATGCTACCTTGCCGCCAGAATATATCTGTCAGTACAAACTTAAATCACCACTCTTCTCAAACCCCCGCATACACGAACAGAGAACAGAATAAGTACCTGAAACCTATACAGCCCATCCCGAGTCAAGTCCCGAACATCGGTACTTCCAATCCAAGTCCGCCATTTATGCTTGGTGCCAGCTTCGAAAGTGCGCCTCTCATACACAAATCTGCAAGCTCGCAGAAAACCCGCAAAACGGCATAACTCTCCGTTGAAACGGGATGGTAGATTTTCCCCATTACTAATACTTCTATACAACTCGATACTGATGCTTTAGGCCAGGTTAAGTTTAAGCGCTCGATGTCCTGTCCCTGTATGTTGTGAAGGAATTTCAGAGCGGTCTATTATCTCAGATAATCATAAGGTAAGAAGAAGTCAGAGGGCTGAGATAGCTCCCAGGTATTACAGAATCTATTCATGCTCGATTGGGAGGAAACCTAGAAACGTAATTGAGAGGTGGTACTTTAGGATGCTCAGCCGTAATTGAGATAAGCTATAATGCTACCTATCAGAGAAATACGAGCAGAACTATAGGTACGGGGAGCCAGAGATATGAAGACGAAAGGAGAGTGTCAGATGGAAAGTGTCGGAAGATGAGCTAAGACTTGGCAGACTTTTACTCTTGAATATTGTTGTATGATAGGTTGCCGATCCGCGAGGTTCTGGCGTGGATTAAGAAAGGTCGAATTCTGCACGCAAGGAATATGAGTTTTACAATGGATCATAGACCCTCGCATAGGTAGTAAGTACACCAAAAATTATTTTTGGTTGAAATATAGGTAGGAGATTATAGCATGGTTGGAAACTTCCTCCACTATACATCCGGGAAACTTAGCTTCGAGGAAGTCACAGGATTGAATCGAAGTACGAAGATTTGGGTATATGGTAACGGATAGTGATGTAGTGGTATGAGCACATAAATACTCACTGGGGAGGATGTTTTGTACGGTCGCTCAGGAATTTTGCTTGGGTAATAGTTAACTTTGATTGACAGCATCTTTCGAAAATGATTTTCCTCTTTCCGACTTCAGTCCTCGAATGTCTGGCTAGACAGTATGTTTGCCGTCCAGATTGTACAAGATGAGGCGTTTATCATGCAGCCAGAAACTCCAATCGATACGATAGCATCCGAATTTACAATTTCTAGACTCCGAAAGCTCTTATATAAATAGATGATGACTTCTATGTTCCTGCCTGTAACTAGCTGTTCTAAGGTTTAATGACCTGCGCTTAGCCCTTAAAGAAGTCAGGATGTATTAGTCTCTACTTGAAGATCTTGCGTCGCTTATTTTACATGTCGAGATTAAATACAGATATATAAGGATAGATCATGGATAATGAATATCCCTTGTTCTGGAAGACTGGAAGGGCCTGTATGTTGAATATAGGTAGTACTATCAGTACAGAGTATAGTATGGAGTAGCGTATTCAACGTCCTGAAGGTACCGGAAGTACCGGAGTTGAATAGCGTACTTAACTAATTACTAGTACCGGAAGTACCGGTTATAGTACGTAAGATACGTACTTGGATTACTATACAGATACCTATATATATAGCTACTCCCTCCTATAGAAATTGAACCTCTATCGAATTCAAAATCAATAGGTTCTGAGCCCCGTAGCGTTATTTTACCTATATAATACTATTGAAATTAAATTCTTTTAAGAACTATTATAAGTCACTTTCAGTACCTTATCTAACTTCTTTACTAATAGGTATATTACTATACCGGAAGTATAAGTGATTATAGAGGAGAGAAGCCGAGGGTAGTAAGGCTAACAGGCTCTAATTATAGAGTCTAGTCACTATAAGTCAGGTTACTACTATAGAGCAAGGAGCTCTAGAGAGTAGTAATAGAAGGGCCTAAGGAGAGTAGTATTAAGGCATACTCTACCCTAGGCTATATAAGGTATCTCCCTAGTAGATATAATAACCCTAGGATAGGTTTTAGAGGTATTTCTAGTAGTCTTTTAGAACAGGATAATACCCTAAGACTAGGCGAGAACACTAAGGAAACCCCTAAGAAGAAGAGTAGTAAAAGGAAAGATTCTAAAGTGCTAGAGGTAGTAGATCCTTTAAGGTCTACTAGGAAGAACGCTAAAGCGTATACTATAATACTTAGTACATGTTCTTAATAAGTATTAATCTTAATAGCAGAATTACTTACTACTAAAGGTCAATAGGAAGCTTTATAGCAGATATACGCACTAGTATTAGCTATAAACCTAGCCCCTAAACTAAGGGAGTTTTCAAGTTTTGAAACTACCTTAGGGAATAACTATAATATTATTTCTATTACTAGTAAATTAACTAGCTTATAGAGAGAGATTAGAGAGATCTCTATATAGGAAATACCCTCTAATATACTTAGAACGGCTATACTATTTCAAGCACTAAAGGTATATAACTCAGAATTCCACGGCCCTCTAGTATTACTAGAATTAGAAGGAAATTTAACTTAGAAAGTAATTATTAGCTAGTATACTAAGATAGAAAGATCTCTACTAAAGTCTATTATTCAGAAGACTAGAGAGTAAACTATAAAAGCAACTGATATAAAAGCTAAGATCAAGTGCTATAATTACGATAAGATAAGTCATTACTTAAGAGAGTATACTCAGCTAAAGAAAGAGGGTGCAAAACCCTCTACTAGTCTATTACCGGTAGCTAGAAATAAGCTAAAGAGTAAGGTAGCTAATTAAGCTCTAGATAACTGCTAGATAGTAATAGGAGCTAAAGTATCTACTAATTAGATAGTAGATTCTAGGTATTCCCGATATATAACGTTTAATCGGAGTGTTTTTTAATACTTATAAACCTCTAAATTATACGATTAAGATTAGTACTATAAATAGCAGTATACTAGAAGGAATCGCTAAAAGTATTATATCCCTAGATATTCAAGTATATAGAGAAAGGCATATAGTTAAGATTACCGGAGTACTTATATACTAGGTCTTTCTAGAAACCTAATTTCAGTACTCTAACTCTAAGATAGAGGTATATCGATACGCATAGAGGAAGCACCTAATACGAGGCTACTTCTTACTCTCTAGGAGAAAGTAATTAGAGTAGCTCAGAGAATTAGAAGAGCCTACTTCTTAGATATAGTAGAGATAGCTTATATTACTAGTATAGAAGATCTAAGGAAGTAAGCAACCCTCCTGCACCGACGACTTAGTTACTTATCTTATAGTACTATAAAAAGAGTCGATAAAGTGACTTCTAGGTTAGATATACTAGTATAGAAACTCTAAGATTACTATACCGGGTGCGCTATAGTAAAAGCTATATAAGTTATTAATAGAACTCGTCTAGAGAGAACCGATAGAATCCTTAGAAGGGTTCATATTAACTAGTAGAGACTAATTAATACTCCTAGCCTTAAGGGAGATACTATAATACTTATAATAACTGATAAGGCGACTCGATATATTTAGACGCTATTTAGACACTAGAGAGATATCGACGAAATTCTAACTAAATAGAAGTTAGAAGTAGAAGTAGAGAGTACTAAGAAACTGCTCTCTATTAGGCTAGATAATACTCCTGAATTCCGGGCTCTAAGAGCTATATAGGAGGTCAAATTTAGAGCAGTATAGTTTGAGTTTACTATAGTATACTCTTAGTAGTAAGTCGAAGTATTAGAAAGGTTAAATAGAACCTTAATTACTCTAATACGTGCTATACTTATAGAGGCTTAACTACCCTTAATCTTCTAGGCTAAAGCAGCCTGTACTTACGCGTATATATATAACCGGACCCCTATAGGGCCGGAAGGAAAGACTCCTATAGAAGCTTGGACAAGTAGAATACTATCTATAAAGCACCTGAGGGTATAGGGTTATATAGCTTATATATACGTACCTAAGGAGTATAAAGTAAGTAAACTAGAACTTACTAGAATACTAGTTATATTTATTAGATATAAGAATACTATAGAGCAGTAGAGGTTCTATAATCCAAAGAGTAAGAAGATTATTAAATCTTCTAGCTCTATCTTCTATAAAGATAAGAAATTATAGTAGAACTAGAGTGAAAGCCGGAAAATTAGAGACCTAGTACTACCCTAGGATAAATAGGATAGGGTTTAACTACCTATTTATATAGGGGAACTACTACCCCAGGTATCTAAGGAGGGTATTAAGGCTCAGGGGGCCGGAAGCCCTAAAAACCCTTCTAATACTCTGGAAAATTAGGAGATTAATAGTAATACTATTATCGTAGATATAAGGCGACTAATATCAGGAGAAGAAGAAGAAGAAGATTATACTCATGATATAGTATTAGAAGAAGAAGAAGAAGAAGAAGAAGAAGATCGTACTCGTGATATAGTATCAGAAGAAGAGAAGGGAGTTAAGGCTAAAGGAGAGTCTGAATCAGACTCAAATTCAATAGCTCCTAGAAGATCGACTAGAATTCGTACTAGTACCTGGAAAGCTATAAAGGTACTTAACCTCTAAGAAGACCTTATAGTAAAGGTTCGAGAATCGATTAAAGAAGATTATTTTGATCAGAGTGATTATTCAGCTTAGAGGGACTATATTACTTCAGAAGGCTCTATTACAGTTCTAAATACTAAAGCAGAAGCTCTAGCTAGTAAGAATAAGTTACACTAGGAGGAGGCAATTACTACTAAAGTAGCTAAGTTATAGTCTCTTAATACCTAGAAGGTAGTCGATTTACTTAAAGGTTAAAGAACTATAGGTTACCGTATAGTATTTATAGTTAAATTAACACCTTCTAGTCTTATTAATTAATTCAAGGCTAGGCTTATAGCTTAAGGGTTTAGCTAGAAGTTAGATAAAGATTACCTGGAAACCTTTAGCTCTACCTTAAAGATAGAAAGCCTACGTATAGTACTAGCTATAGTAGCGCAAGAGGACCTGGAATACTATTAATATAACGTAGTTTCAGCTTATCTAAGGGCTAAACTATATACTAAGGTCTATATAAGACCTACTAAGGCTCTCCGGAAAGCTATTAGAATTACAAACTAGTAAGTACTACTACTCTTATCAGCCTTATATAAGCTGAAACAGTCTGGAAGAGAGTAGTATATTACTAGCCGCAGGGGGTTAAAAACACTAAGTATTAAACCTATTTTTAATAAATCTAGTATATTTATTAATAAGAAGAGAGGAGAGATTATACTCCTCTATATGGATAATATACTAGTTATTGAAAAAGATCTCCAGAAAGTACAGAGTAATATAGACACTATTAGAGCTCTATAAGAGATCAAAGACCTTAGAGAAGTATAAGTGATTCTTAGTATAAGAGTGTCACGAACCAGTATAGTTCTTGGCACCAAAACCGTCCTAGCACCAGAATACTGATAGTACTATCTAGTAGTATATACTAGACGAGTTTTAGTACTAGAAAAGAGTTAGTACTATTAGAGGAAAGGCACTAATACGGTTATAGTATAAACTAGCGAGTAGTACTATATATCTACCTATATTAAAGTAATAATAGTATTATAGCTATAGGTGATCTAGGATCACGTAATATACTAGATTACTAGATAAGTTATAAGAGCTTACGCGCTCTGCAAGATAGTCTTATATAGCTAGTATAAGGGAACGAAAGTTCTATATAAGACT
>FJUX01000129.1:9325-118441 GCA_900074905.1 Rhynchosporium agropyri | reverse complement strand
GATTTGATAAAGACGGCTTAGTTATAGAACCTCACGAAGAAGACGCTATAATAGTACCTTAAACTAGGGGTGATTCTATCGATACTTTAAGTCAAAATCAAGACATCGAGGTTACTAGTACTACTACTCCTGATACAGGTATAGTCTCGGAAGATGAAATCGATAGTACGGATAGTACGGATGCTAAATCTATAGTTAAGGACGAAGTTCCAGCACTAGAGGTCGATATTCCGGAGCAAATTACTATATAAAACAAGCGTAGTAGGCCTCCTGGATCTAAGAACTATATGCCGGAGTACGTCCCTARGGCTAYACGCTCTRGCCGTAATAATCCGACTCTAAATTCGACGCCTAAAGCAACCCCGGAACCAAATAATAGCTACTCCCATGCTATCTCTCTATTGGAAGAAGAGATAGAGAGTACTAGTTAATATCGACTCGCTTTTCATATAGCTTAAGAAGAGTCTCTATTCTTAGATAATCCTACTACTTTAGATCAGGCTATAAAGAGAACTAATTAGCCAGAATAGAAGAAGGCTATAATCAAGGAGTATCGATCTCTCGAAGAGAAGTCGACTTGGAAGACTATAAGTCGCTCTGATATACTAAAAGGGTGCAGAGTACTAGGTTCTTATCTAGTTTTCAAGACTAAGAGAGATATAGACGGTAAAATCGACAAATATAAGGTCAGATTTATAGTCTAAGGTCATATGTAACGATTTGGTCACGATTACGATCAGACGTATACCGGAGTCTATAAATCTTCTACTTAGAAGATGGGCTTAGTAGTTACGGCGGAGTATAACTTAGAAGTCGAATAGTTTAATATAGTAATAGTATTCTTACATAGTGAAGCCGACACCCAGATATACGTTAAATTGCAGCTATTTTATAGATAATATAGGCGTAGACTTATAGACGAGGAATATATGCTCTTACTAAAGGCTCTATATAGTCTGAAGCAGTCTCCACGCCTCTAGCAAGAGATATTATGCAAGGAGTTCGGTATTATCGACTTTATACCTTTATAAACTGATAATTGCGTATATATCAACCGAGAAACTAGAATAATTATTGTTACTTACGTTAACGATTTTCTAGTTATCTCAAAGGCTAGAATAGCTCTTGAAGAGCTTAAGAAGAAGATTCTYACYRTATTCGATATTCTACTAGCTRGACTAGCTAAATACTTCCTTAGTATCAGAATTATACGTGAYAGAGAGAAGAAGACGATTTCTCTTTACTAAGATACGTATATCGATAAGATATTAGATCGATTTGGAATTACTAACTATAAGAGCGCCGATACGCCCTTTACTACTAGTTCAGAAGTTTCTATAGTCAAATTCAAGAGAGTAGCTACTCTATAATAAATTAAGCTATATTAATAGCTTTACAGTAGTTTATAGTACCTAGCTCATACTCGCTGGGATATACTATACTACTGCTCTATACTGTCATAATTTCTGATAAATCCATCACCTTAATACCTTACGAGCGCTAAGAGAGTACTTGCGTACTTATAAGGTACGAAGTACTACGCTACGACTTACGGAGGAGACGTTACCAACAGAGAGAAGATGAAATTGAGAGGTTTCTATAACTCTAATTAGGCTAGTAACCGAATTAATAGAGTATTATATACCGGAGTCTATTTCTTCTTTATAGGAGGTGTTTTCTTAGCTATTTTAAAGCGACAGACTACTATAGCTCTTGCCTCTACGGAAGCAGAGTATATAGCTATATACGCCTTTACTAGAGAAGCTTCATGGATACGCCAAGTACTAAAGGAGCTAGGCTATAATAAGCCAGACTCTAGGAGTATAGAGATACAGTGCGATAATCAGGGAGCTTTATCTCTATCGGAGAACCCTGAATTATATCAACGTACTAAGCATATCGATATCAAATTTCACTACTTTCGCTAGGAGGTCGCTAGAGGTTATTTAGACCCTTAGTATATACCCTTAAAAGAGAACGCGGTAGACGGTTTTACTAAACCACTTAGCCTATAAGACCTCAAGGCCTTTGTGGCAATACTGAATATAACCGTTTTACACCTAGAATAAGGGGTATTACTATATGTACGCATACGATAGTATAATTAACTAATTACAGAAGAAATTAGATCACTCGTACCTATAGAAGTTACCGACTTTGTAGTATCTCTACAGAGGGGTGTGTTGCGAGGATATGGGTCTTAGCATAGATCAGGTGACTGTAGTCACGTGCATGGTCCGTGCGGATATTCCTAGATAATATCTTCTGTCGGCTCTCCATAGTAATTAGTACTGCAATGCAACTAATAACATTCACACGATTACTACCTCTATGCTTTACTCTGAAGATCAACGTAACCTTGCGATACTTTTACTTAGATTAGCTAGTATAAGGAAGCTTTTCAGAGAATTAAGAAAGAATTTATAAAAGAACTAATCTTATATAGTTTCGACGAAAAGAAGGAAAGTATAATAGAAATAAATACTTCTAATACTTATACTAGCGTAGTATACTTATAGCGAGATAACGAAAGATAATTATACTTAGTCGCTTACTTTTCAGAGAAAATATCTCTAGCTAAATAGAATTATAATATCTATAAGAAAGAACTTATAGCGATTATTAAAGTACTTAAATACTAGAAAATATACTTATAAGAAGCTAAGTTCTTAGTTATTATCTATACTAACTATATAAATCTTCGAACTTTTATAACTACTAAGGTCTTAGATAATCGTTAATTAGCTTGATAGTTAGAAGAACTCGCTTCTTTTACTTAGTTATTAAGTATATATAAGAAAAAGATAATATATAAGTAGATACTCTAAGTAGATTACTAAGTTATAAGAATAATAAGGTTTATAATAAGATTACCTTACTTAAATAGCTAGATAATAGAGATATAATTACTAATATCTAAGAAGTTATTATAATTAAGTAAGAAATTAAGAGACTTTAGTACGATACCTTAAAAGAGGCTTAGAAAAAGGATAGAATATCCCTAGATAAGACTAAGGAATACGTTACGAGAAATATAATTAAGAATAGTATTATATAAGTTAATAGGAAAATTTAGCTTCTGCTAAGCTTAGTAGAAGTATATATTAAAGAATAATACGAGCTTCTTATATATAGATACTAAGGGATACGAAGAATATATCTAAGGATTTTAAGAAACTACTAGTCGGAAGGATTCTATTAAGTAGTTAAAGAAATACTAGCTAATTATAATACTTATATTAGAAATAAGTCTTTCTGATATTTATCTTATAAGTAGATAATTATAATAATAATACTACTAATATCTTAGAAATCGATATTATAGGACTTTATAAGGCTATTATCGCTATCGAAGGACCTAGTTATAGGAGTTAGCTATAATATAATACTTATTATTATAGAAAGACTTATTAAGTATATAATCTTAGTACTAGTCTTATCTACTTTTATAGCTAAATATCTAGTATAAGTATATCTTAAGGAGATAGTCTTTAAGTATAGAGTACCCGAAGAAATCGTATCGGATCGAGATAAGCTATTTATATTAAAGTTCTAGAATACTTTAATAGAGTTCCTAAGGACTAAACGGAAACTATTAATAGCTTTCTATCCTTAGACTAATAAAGGAAATAAAAGAATAAACTAAGTAGTTAAAGTATACTTATACTATTATATTAACTATTAGTAAAATAATTAAGTAGAACTATTACTATTAGTAGAGTTTATATATAATAGCTTAATTATAGAAATAATAAAAGTTATATTATTCTTCGCGAATTATAATTACGACCTTATCGCTTATAGAGAGCTTAATATTACTATTAAGGATAATAATATAGCTTATATCTAGGTCCGGGATATCTAAGACTTATATAAGGAACTTATAAAAGAACTCTAGTTTATAATAAAGAAAAATACATATTATTATAATAAGAACTATAGTTAAGAGCTATTACTATAGGAGGAGGATAGGGTTTACTTTCTATAAAAAAATATTAATATATAGAAACTAAGTAATAAGCTAGACTATAAGAAACTTAAACTATTTAAAATTAAACGTATTAAAGAACCTTTAAATTATAAACTCTAGCTACTAGCTATAATAAAGAAGATATTCCTAATATTTTATATATCCTTATTAGAAAAAGTATTACCGGAAGTACTACTAGCTCCGAAGATATACGCTGAACTAGTTAACTTACTTATAGAATATAATATAAAGGAGCTACTAGACTATTAGTATAAATAAAGTATTATTAGATACTTAGTAAAATAGAAGAACTACTTATATTCGGAGAATATATAAGAACTTAAGTTAAGCTTTTACTATTTAGTATTACTAGCTAATTTCTATCGATAAAACTTAGATCTACCTAGAGTAGGTCCGTAGAGTCGAAAGGAAGATCGACTATCGGGTCGAATAAGGGGTCGATAGGGATATCGGAACTAGAGGGTTCCGCGCTTACTAGCTTAGTATCTTTAGGCGCTTCTTCTCTTTCTTATTCCTCCTTTTCTTTCTTTTCTAGAGCTTTAAGAGTATCGAGCTTAGCTATTAAATTTAAACTAGTAATAATTATCTTTTATTACTTTTTATATAAGAAACGTTTCTATTTCTTTAACTTTATAATTCGCGTATAGAATTTAGCTATAGTTAAGTCTTCTTTATCCTCTAATTTTTCAATTTAAGAATCTAGACTTTCCTATTTAGAAGCTATAGGTATCTAGTTCCTTATACGAATATCGCAGGATTTATTTAGTCGGGTGTAATAACTATATCTAGTTAGTTTAGGATCGCGAGGCGATATATACTCTTTATATTCCGCCTTCTTATATCTAGTATATAATACTATTATTTTACTACTTAGTTCTATTTATCTTTCGAGTATAATATGACCGACTTATTTTATTAAGCGTTCGGGGGGTATAATAAAAGAAGAAGATAACTATAGGTAGTTGATAATATTTCCTTAGGTATACTTAAGCGTAAGGACACGCTAAGATAGAAGGGGGATAGTGTTACGAACTAGTATAGTTCTTAGTACTAAAACTGTCCTAGTACTAGAATACTAATAGTATTACTTAGTAGTATATACTAAACGAGTTTTAGTACTAGAAAAGAGTTAGTACTATTAGAGGAAAGGTACTAATATAGTTATAGTATAAACTAGCGAGTAGTACTATATATCTACTTGTATTAAAGTAATAATAGTATTATAGCTGTAGGTGATCTAAGATCACGTGATATACTAGACTACTAGATAGGTCGCGAGAGCTTACGCGCTTTGTAAGATAGTCTTATATAGCTAGTATAAGGGAACGAAAGTTCTATATAAGACTAGCACTTCTGCTATTAGATAGGAGCTTCGTACTTAAATTCATATAGTAATTAATACTTACTTATAACGTCTTAATTCCAATTGAGAACCGAACTTCTTATTTACTTTACTTTATAGCTAATACTAACTGACGAGCCTGTACACCGCGTACTAGTCAGAACCAGGAACGTTACAAAGAGTTACTAGAGATAGAAAGAGGCGTATACTATAGTTAGACCAGGAGGTCTATATAAACAGTATACTAGAAAGGTTCCGACTTTAGGAGGCGAGTGCAGTCAATATACCTAATTCTAATCGAAACGCCTATACGGCTTCAGAACCAGGAGAGGAGTTAACTAATTAATCAGAGTACTAGAGTACTATTAGTACTACTACATAGTTAGCCTGTAGTACGAGATTTAATATATCGTACTCTATTAGGTAATTATCAAGATTTTGCAGTAACCCGGCGATACGGCACCGAAATTCATAGACCCGTACTATAAGGTATATTAAGGGTACTAAGAATTAGAAGCTCAAATTAGGGAGTGAATCTAACTCTCCGGGAGTCAAATTATAAGGTTTCTGCGATACTGACGACGCCGGAGACCTAGAAGATCGATTATCGACTTCAGGGTATATATTTACCTTAAATAATAGACTAGTTATATAGTCTAGTACTAAGCAGAGGTCTATAGCACTCTCTACTAGTCAGTCAGAGTATATAGCAGCTATAGATGCTTATAAAGTAGGAATATAGATCAGAGGACTTCTGATCGAATTAGGGTATACGTAATACCTTTCTATAGGTCTATTAGTACCTATTTATGATAATAATAAAGCTTATATTATACTTATAAAGGACCCTATAGCTCATGTAAAATCGAAGCATATTAAGGTCAGATACTACTATATCAGGCAACTAGTAAATTAGGGTATAATCAGTATTAAATATCTGAATACTATAGAGATAATAGCTGATATACTAATAAAACCTCTACCGAATATAGCCTTTAAGAGGTGTATTCGTGACTTCCTAGGGAAGTAGTAGCTAGGGCCACAGGCGGTAGTTTTACAGGGTTCTATAGTATAAAGTAAGGGGGCTATTAAATATAAGTAGTACTAGCAGTACAGAGTATAGTATAGAGTAGCGTATTCAACGTCCTGAAGGTACCGGAAGTACCGGAGTTGAATAGCGTACTCAACTAATTACTAGTACCGAAAGTACCGGTTATAGTACGTAAGATACGTACTTGGATTACTGTACAGATACCTATATATATAGCTACTCCCTCCTATAGAAATTGAACCTCCATCGAATTCAAAATCAACACTATAGACTGGAACTGTCCAGCATCTCTGGATTCGACTTTTCGTATTCACTCCCAACTACGAAATACTTCGAACGAGTTTCTATCTACACTTTTCTTAGATAGCTTCACTATTGGTCTTGGCGTTAAAATTCGATTCTCTCGAGCCCATGTTTGATTTGAGCAGACGTAGCATTTCTAAGTTTTAACACAGAGACGTGAATTTCATGCTCCAATCCTCAATTCCCCTAGTGCCTATTTTCCCATTTGCTATATTCCTTCAACACTCGATAGTTCGCCTTCATGACACTAAAAGTTTCAATGCTTCACAATTAAGCACTAGGATAACGCTACATATCACAATCTTCTCCATTCTCAGCAGGCAACTGAATTCAGGCAGCATCAGCAGCGAGAGACAGATTATGCTGGCAATCCTACCTATTCACCGATGATGCCAAACCTGTTCGATAATAGTCGACGTGTATTGTGATCTTCGGCGAGTTATAATCCTCCTTCGAGGCAACCAGGTTCTTGTCAGCCTCGATTAAAGTAATATAAGTGCGGCTGATCCGTATTTCACAAGGCTGGAAACTTCGACAGCCTGACCCGATGAGAATCTACTGATCATCAGCTGGACCGTAAGATAGCCGGAAGCGTGACTCCGTCGAACAAAGCCGATATCGGTCACTTGACGAGTCAAAATAAGATATGAGAAGTCATTTCGCAATTGTCATAAGATTCTTCTCGAGAGGCATCTAGAACAAGCTCTCGAAGCTATAAGCGGAGAGAACAATTGAGAACAGGAAATGACTCGGTTGCCTTGCCATGAAAAGTAATACTGTTGAGTTTTCAAGTCGATGGCATCTCGTGGACAACGCCAGTGACATTCCGCTACTGGCAGTGCATTTTAACGCACATGTGGGTGAAGTCTCGCCTACTCTCAGCCAGTTGCTACCGCACACCTGCGATATATCATATCCCTTAACGGCCAATCAGAGACGCATAAGCAATTGATGGCTTTTGGCAGACACCCTTTGTTTATTCAGCCGTCCAATAAATTCAGTTATCCGGATTCCGTATGGAATGATTGGGCTGCACCCCACAAATTTCAGCATTCATGTCCCTACTATCTGACAACCACTTTACGAATCCGAACAGCAACTCAAAGCACATGATAGTTGGAAACAAGGCAGGTATTCGTGATCACCAAATAGCGAGAAGTGTTTCTATAGTCTGAAACATAAGCTATAGATAGATCAATACGAAGACCTTGCCGACCCAATATACCCCGCCAGATTGTCAGCTCGGGTGGGTGCGGGGTCGAGAGGATCAGCTTGATCGGGCTGAATCTAAGTACCAAGGTAGTTTTGAGCTAGCTGCATCATGTACTTCTGCATATAATCGGATTTCTAAGACGAGCTGTATCCAGATACGTGCAGAATATCAATACTACCATTATGCATCGGAGTCGATAAATACCCCACGACTCAACAACGAACATTGGTTTTTGATGCTTGCTAGCTTGTTTGCCTTATTTTCTTGCATGAAAATTGATCCAGGCTTGCTTACAGCATGATCGATAATGTGTTGACTAAGCCTCGATGTTTGCCTATCAGAGTAGTCAAGAGATGGATCTGAAAACTCGCCGACAAATTGACGAGTCTAGCGGAGAAACTCTTTCTGCAGAAAATCCTGGGAGATGTATCGCTTGTTTTGATAATTAGACCTATCACGTCTTGAAAACCCATTCCGGTGAGTGAGCAGCATCAATTTACAAATTCCGCGATTTGTTGACAAGAATATGTAGACCTGGAGGGGCCGACAGATTAAGGCCCCAACAGGAATATTGGTGCGCCAGGGCGTCCAAATTTCCCAGCTCCCGTGGCAAAAAGTCAGACAGAGACCGAGTTTCAAACATTTACGACAAGAATACGCCAACAGAATTGGCCTTAGCTGCAAGACAGCAGAAAGAGACAAGAAGTAGAAGAGATCATTTTGTGAGTATGGCCTAGATTACGCTCGAGGGTCACCGACTCCAGCCTCGCATTGGTGCTACCTCCCTCCCTGTGTGCGCCTGGCCAATCTCAACTCGAGTCCAAGTATGGGGTTCATTTGGAGCGTTTCATAGGTAGCCACCAACATCATGCACTCCCTGACATTCCAATGTTCCGAACCCAACAGATTTTTGGTTGCCTCGTTCTAAAGATATTCTCCATCCGAAATAGGTACCAATGGAGCATAGTGCTCATATGGAAGACGGGAGCCAGCATTCCCGATTTCCTTGGCTTTATCCTCACTCTGGTATTGTTATTGAACGCACAGATGATCCGGTATTCGGACTTGCATCTCGGTGCCTCACGGGTGCGTGTTTAGAATCAACGGAGCCCCGAAAGAATTCGTTCCGCTGTCGATTTTGGGACTCTTTATGGAAGGAGATCTGATTAGGAAGGGACAACTAGTAGAGGCATGCGGGAGGTTCCTTCAGAAATGCTGTTGATTGTGACCTCGAAGACGTCGAAGAAAAAAAGAAGAATCAATCTATTTCATGGCAGTGGTCAGGCAAATATGATGTGTCACAACAACCATACATTATTCAAGATCGAGATCACGATCTTTTTTTTTTGTGGCTGGAACGTAGGATGGAGGCGTACAGCGGTGTAAGAGTATTCCGAATTCTCGCAATAGAGGTACCACGCGGGTTTTGAAGTACTGATGCCAATATTTCACCAAAAGAAATCAATATCGAGCGTGTAAATAGTGCAGGTGAACATATGGAGACCTTCATGTCTTCACAAGCCTCTACAGATCTGCCCTTTCCTTAGATGAAATGATTACAATGGCTATACAGTAACTGTACATTCATACATATGTGAACTATATATACTATAAAAGGGATAGCTATCTACCAACGACGTCTGCCAACTGAATGGTGGGAGCAATGTAAGGCTTGATCTGGCAGCGAACTTTCGTACGCTGTTCGAACGCATATGCATAACCTATCAATGAGGCTTCACTCCACTTCGCACCTATAAATGAGATTCCGAATCTAAGAAAGTCAGGGTAAGATCCTGAAATGCCAGTTGCTAGTTGAAAGGAAGTATAGACTCACGGAATGTTCGGTGCGACTGATACGAGACCATAGTCCTCGCTTTTCACGATCGTAGTATTCGGAGGATAATAGCCCAGCGGGACAGTGACAACGGGTAATCCAGCTCTTGCCGAAGGACCAGATGAGTAGTCTGTCGGTAAGATCAATGCATCTATTTTATACTTCTCCAATGCTCCCAGTACGCCCCCCTCAGCGCCGTAGTAGTAACTGGCTTGATATGCTTGCCAGAATCGATAATCCGAGTTATTGTAACCCAGCGACAGAGCATCGTCCCAAGTAGCAGTGTTTCGCAAGGGATATTGTTCTAGCGGAGAACCTTGAGTGAAGTCGCGAATATCGGCTAAGCTGGTGACATTGTTGGGGTTGGTCTTCAATAGTGCCAGATACGCTGCCAAACCACCGATGAAGTCTACTTCCAATACGGTCGTTTCGTTGTCGTCTCCGATATATCCTTCCCAAGCTGGGTAGTCTGCATTTTCGACTATGGTTGCGCCGGCTTCTTTCATCACTTGGACAGCGGCATTGAAGGCAGATATCACAGGTGGACTGGTTTTGTCTTGAAATGTAGCGATGACTTTCCTTGGAATTCCGATTCGGGCGCTCCTGAGACTGGAGAGATTCAATGCTTTGATGTAATCAGGAGGACTATCCCATGGCTGAGCCGATGTGTAGTTGTCTGATTCATCTTTACCTGCAATGATTGAAAGAATGTGTGCTGCATCCGACACAGTTCTAGCCATTGGGCCTGTATATTGTCAGGAAAGTGGTTCGAGATCCCAGATGAACAGGGCTAATATCTGAAGGCGAGTCACTTACCAACAGTGTCCTGATGGGAAGAAATCGGGATGACAAGGGACCTGGAAGTCAAACCAACAGATGGCTTGATGCCAACAAGATTGTTAACACTTGAAGGACTCAAAATACTTCCATCAGTCTCCGTTCCCAAAGAAGCCCAAGCGAGCCCAATCGAGCTTGCCACACCACTACCGGAAGAGCTTCCACTTGGATCCCCATGTGGATAATAGGCAGATAGCGTTTGGTTTCCATAAGCCGACCAGCCATTGGAACTGTTCGAACTTCGAAAATTGGCCCACTGGCTCACATTACTTTTTCCGAGCAAAATCACACCAGCAGCTCGTAACTTGGCAGCAACTGTCGCATCGCGTGGAACTGTAGCTCCGAGTAAAGCATAAGATCCAGCTGTATTGTTCATTTGATCATGTGTCGCGATGTTGTTTTTGATGAGCATAGGGATTCCGTGCAATGCACTCCTGATTGTGCCATTTGCTCTTTCTGCATCAAGATTTGCGGCTATCGAGAGAGCATCTGGATTGGTCTCGACCACAGCGTGTAGACGAGCATCGACTTCTTGGATGCGAAGAAGATACGCCTGATGTTGTTAGTTGTTTGTACATAACATTTCTCTGTCTTGCTACCTTTGTCAGATCAACACTGCTCCATGCTCCGCATTCCAGACCTGCCACAAGCTCTTCAGCTCCAACGTCAAGAAGATCTGGGCAAGATGGTGTTCGCTCTGACGAGAGGTAAGCTAGATAGTCGCACGATTGGTTAAATCGCACTCACGGTACAATTTTTGACTAGACCATCCCACCTTCGTGAGGGCCAGGACAACAAACAAAACAAATACTTTGATCGCCATGGCTGTCCGATCAACTCGCTTGGAAAGGGTATTCTGATGCACCTCCGATTTCTCTGGACTCTTCTCGGATGGAAGCCACTTGGTCTCAAAGAAATTGTTCGCATTGACATGAGAGGCAGCTGCTTTTGTAAAGCTCCAGACGTGTTTATCGAACTTCCCAATGGAGCTTGGTAAGTTCCAAACGATCACCATACTAGCTACCGCTACTAGATAAGGCTATATGGTACCTGGGATGGTACTAAGTTTTGCCGTTGTTGAAGGTAATGACGCTAATATCAGAACCCAGGATAGCTCGGTTTATCCCCGAAAGGTGGGGTGCTTAACTCAATCATGCCAGCAAAAGTTTATTTTATTTATATTGCTTGAAATTGGCGAAAATCTTGGTTAGAGAATCGGTAATCACTTCGAAGTCTGTTTTGAGAAATACATGCAGGGAAAGAGAAAACAGATTGGGCATGGTAATTAATGGGAAGAAGTTCCGGCCAGAGGCAAAGGGAGGCGGGTCTAAAATGATCGATCGACACTTCAGTCGCCAAGATTATGCTTCCCGGACCTGATAAGCTAATCTAAGAAAAGAAGGTGGGATGAGAAGGTTTCCCTAGGCCCAAGGAGAATAAAAAGTCAAGAACTAAACGGAGTACTTCGTGCGGTAATCTCTAAAAAGCGGTCATTCTGATATTGCAAGAAGGATCGATATTGCGGCCGCGATCTTCCACTTCAGCCCCTTCCAGGCCCCTCTCGGCGCGCAGTCTATCAAGTTGTCTTTACGAAGTTTATTTGATGAAGTTTGACAGTTAAGAGCAGAAAACCAAGAGAAAATCTGTGCTTGGGCTCAAGAATACATATGACGATGCAAAAGTCTAAGCTGAACCCTGGATTTGGTAGTATGAAAGCTGAAGAGAGCTGGTATTTTTGGGTGATGTATTGAATGCTATACAGAACGGGAATACACTCTTTAGTCAGAACTCCAACTATTTACCAAGAAGCAGAACTCAATATCTCCTTGTATGCGAAGCCCTTGCTCGGAGACCAAAAACGTCCAATGCGAGCAAGTGCAGGCCAGGCTGAATAGCATCGTCGAGAAC
Source organism: Rhynchosporium agropyri (assembly GCA_900074905.1). Classification (NCBI taxonomy): domain Eukaryota; kingdom Fungi; phylum Ascomycota; class Leotiomycetes; order Helotiales; family Ploettnerulaceae; genus Rhynchosporium; species Rhynchosporium agropyri. The sequence continues at coordinate 105,962 of FJUX01000129.1, read as the reverse complement.
AGAAGCAGAGGTATGCAAGCGTAGAGTTCTTTGATAACAGAAGGTCCGAAATATAGCATGGCTGAAAATAATTCACAGTAGCACTGTCAATTCATCTTTATAGTGACTGACCAAATGACTGTTCCCCAGCTTCCATTCCAAGAGACGCTACTAATCGGACAGCCTACTGTGAGCTTGAGGGCTCGCTCTAAACAGTCAGGGATATGGAACTGGCTATTACAGTTTCCAGGTGGCCCCCAATTTGTCCCCAGGGTCGCTCGCTTATGCGCTTGAACATCAACAAACACGAGCCATGACTTTCTGACGACTCTTCTGCGATCAAGAGGTAGACTATGTAGATCTTAGAATATCCTCAGATTGTTTACTTTGTTGTCCGTCATATTTGAAAAACGGCTCGCCATGAGCTCTGATTGGGTGGGAAAATTGAAGCCTTTCACAGGTCAACTGACTCGGCGTGCATCTGCTCAAGGTAACACGAGGTTGTTGGCGTCTAGCATCGGCTTCTCTGCGGTGTTAGCTTACGGAAGGACAGTGCCAATATCATATGAAGAAGAGAACTCGGTGGGTGGAAGTCTTTTGTGTAACCTCCGTCTTGTTTGGGTCGTCGGAATAAGGTGCCCTCTACAATTCAACGTCTTGAAGTATCCACTTACCTGTTATTCCAGATTTTCCAGAAGTTCCACTGCTCGTACAATTTTCCAAACAAAGAATTCGAAGAGAGATTCATGCGTGAATGGGTTCCGATGTGTTTGTCGATTTCTTTGAAGTCTAGAGTCGATCTTGCCATAATCCTGCCCGTCCTGCATATAGGATACAAAATGACGGAGCCAAACTGCAGGTTCCCGAGGTACCGTGATGGCGCTTTCCAGATACGATCTTCAAACTTTAGCCTCATGCTCATGGTTCGCTCTTTTCAGTAGTAGCAGAACTCCCAACATATTCTCAATCCTTTTTCTTACAGAAATCCCTGGTGCAGTGTCTGTGTATCTGCGACAGAAATACCCCTTCAGCACCAAATAGCTTCTCTGTTTGAGAAGGGAGCCAGGGTAATCTGGACTATCGCTGAATGGCACTTATCAACTATCCCTGCATGGACCACTCAGGCGGGTTATGCGGTAGTACAAACGTATGTATGTATTACGATCTGTCGGTTTTCATACAGGACAATCCGGGACAGCACTGACCACGTGTCAACCAAGCTACTTATAGCAGTCAACCGACTCTGTGGTAATACCAACAGGATGTTGAGTCACAACCTCACATGTACAGTACCCTCCTGCCATATCTTTACTCTAGGGTTATACGCAATACGGGTATATATATTTTCAGTGTTTAGATCAAATCGATAGTGTTAAAATTAGCTAGCTAGATTTATATGAACACTATGACTCGATTCTATACTGTTTTTTAATATTCAAGAGAAACGATATCGGGCGAGTATCGATCCTTGTATGCTTTTAACTTATAGTCTTTATTAGGCCCGAATGAATTACGAGCATATACAGCCTAAAGTAAAGGTAGACTTAGCTAGCTTAAGTCGAAGTAGAGGTTTGCACAGATATAACAATTTCCCAGACTTCCATAAAAAAAATTGTCATAATTTACAGATCCCAAATCTTAAAGTGAAGCTAGGTCTCATAGTGAAAGTAGTCCATTCGAGAGCTTCCATGATATAGCTTCATTTCAGGGTTAATGTAAATTAAAATAACCCATTGCCTGGGATCTGGCTGATCATGAACAGCACAGCAGAGAATAAATCCTGCAGGAGTCCTCGACTCCTGTCCGCCCTGTTATTCTGATAGGTATTTACAAGCCATCACAACCAACAGTCACACTTCCTAGCTAAGGATGTATCTTCTTCGCTTCGCGTGATTTGAGGTCAATTTGATCGGCACACTCGAGAGTCTTATGACAGGCTTATAAATTTTCAACTCGATCTATTGAAATCTCATTGCGATCAACATCAGCTCGAGGCGAAGAAAGAACTCTAGGCCTTTAGAGTGGTTACTAATATTCGTTATCGTACAAACAACAATCACTTCTTGTCCTACATCTCCCATCTTTCGTTAGTTCCAAGCCTAGGGCAAGTTTCCCAAATTGGGCCGAAAATGAGCAGCCATTCACAAGAAAGCACCTAAGCCCCATTGACTCACCATTTCATCGCAGCGAAGGCGCTGTTGTGTACAGGGTTGGGTATCAATACCGCGAGGCAAACGTTCTAGTAAGCACAAGAACTGTGGAAGCTGGACATCGATGTGCAGTCCTTGGAGGCTGTTAGCGTATCGCCATCCACCTCTATCCTCTGCCAATAACGAAGGACCCGATGAACCAATCTGGAGAGTCCATCCAGAATAGCAAGGACGCACACATGCCACCTTGTGAGCTACAGACACTCAATATGAAGTATATGCGGTGACACTACCGGCAGTGGCTCCCTTAAGATGCATAATCTGCGGTCTGGGACTTTAATCAAGACTGTCGACCTGTTCTGATAAGGGCATATAGAATACTTTCTTCCGAGCCCCAAACCGGGACATCCTACGATGCTGGGAGATGGGAACAGGCATATAGTTTAAGGATTACTTCTGGGAGATATTACGGAATGGATAGCCTAGAGCAGTTCCTTCCCGAAAGTCGAAAAGAGCATTCGAGCTAGTGTGGTTGGTATGAAGATGAAGGTAACTACGAGGCGATCGGACTTCCTTGCTTTGATTTGCATAGTATATCGAAAGCTGATGTTTGAATTTAAATCTGTCGCGTACATGTACCATTTACTTATCAATTTAGAGAATCAAAAATGGTTGGAAGGCTGGAATATCTAAAGCAATAGAGAGAGAGGGAGCCACGGAAATCGCGTTCAAGCCACTCGAGATATAATTCGATAATTTCGAACAAGACTTAGAAGGAAATTCACTTTGTGAACTGATAACAAGATGAGGACCATTATTTTGATTGCGTGATAGTATTATAGGCAGAAGAATTCGGATACATTATCACCAGGTCTCTCTCTGACGATCTACTAAATTCTGATTTCGAAGACTACTTTCATATTTGTATACTATGGGACGTGTTACTTCGGCTTAACGCTCTCAACCATGGATAAAAGCTTAAGAAAAGTCAACTATAAATACGTGCGAACACCTGAGTCCTTAACGACATGTAAGGATTGGTGAAGGTCATATCTCTGGGCGCCTGACTCTATCAGCGTTATAGAACTTCCGGGAAGAGAGGGCGCTTTTGTTTATTTATAGCTATGTATTTTCAAAGTATACACTCTTCAATTGGCTGAATACAGGCAGAACAAGGCTACTGACATGATTGCATCTGGTACATTTCAATTCGACACCCGAGCATTTCACTGGAAACTAAGCTGATGATCCTTGTCCTCTTGCTAGCCCGAAAGGCTCAACTAATGCAGAGATGGTCTTGAGTTTTTGGACTTTGGAGAGATGGTTGGAGCTAGCAAGAGGGAGCACCGCGACTCCCAGTGAAGTGCTTCCAATTGGTAGATTTTCCTAGATCTGCCCCACCTATTTTTACCCCACGATTTTTTGATATCAAAGGACATCGTAAAGCTGATGTGGAATACGTAGCTGAGAGATCGGACACATTCTTCCTAGCTACATTGAACTAATGGAGACGATGAGACGTAAAAAGGTCTTGAATACTCAAAGAGAAGCGTTTTACGAATGTAAACATGACGTATGTATTCGTCAGACTAAAGTATTATTAAGCGAGAAACTAGACCTGGGCGAGTCGAAGCTACAACGTCGTTTCACTAGAGATCAATTCGTCCCGACTCTATATTTATCATCAAGATTGAGGTAAATGTAAGATTGCATAAAATTCAAAACAATGAGCGGCTATAAAAATAGCAGCAACCAATAATTCACTGTTGCAGGCGCCCAAACCCCAGCAGTATGTGCTATCCACGAACCGGGAAGTGATCACGACGTAGCACGAAAAGTTATTCGCCCTTTTTATCCTAGACTCATAAATAGTTTATGCAGCATGCTTTCATCTGACGATAGTACATATCGAGAATAACTTCGCGTAAACCGAGCTGGACTGGAGCTCTACCGTGGGATTGTGCGAAAATATATTTTACGGCAGTGGGTTCGAGAAACGCAAAGTTTGAGTCTGGTAGAGCAGCTTTAGACAAATTCTTTGAAGAACGCGTATTAATAACAGTCTCAAACTTAGTACAGTAGCAAACGACCGGCATTGACGTAAATTCTGGAGCAGTTCAATCCAGGGTGCCACTTCTAGAATGCCATGCCACAAGATAGTCCAATAAGCTAGTCTAAATCTTTTGCTCATCCATTTTTTAATCCATAATCTTGTTGTGCACAGGGACAAAGTATTGGTGTATGTGAGTTTCCACTGCTCTGCACAGATATGATCTCACGCGCCCATGATGCGTTCCTCGATGCTTCCAAGTTCGGAGTTCTGAGCTATTGTCTGATGTAATCCCCTCAAGTTTGATTGACACAGAATCGCGAAGCCCATCACGAAGACTTGTACCCGGGAGGCTCTGGAGAAGAGAGATCCCAAAATGTCTTGGGCGTCAACGCGCACGTTATCCTTCCGCCTTGAAATTGAAGCTCCCGTGTGCTACTAATCGGTAGTATGGAGGAACAGACATAGAGCCCTGGTTGGGACTTCGGTGGTACCAGATGCAGTGATTGAAATGGGACGAGGAAGCAATCTGTTCCATGCTTGATCCTCTCCTTTGTGAACCGGGAGTCTGCGGCGCCCTCGTTGGCATTTCGGTCTGGTGATCGACTATCACTCTATTCCCCCTGTCACCACATACCGGGGACTAACGCCAGCTATGCCTCGTACAACGAGATCATTGCAGTGGTATGGCTGTGAAGCATGATTTGAATCACACACGTCTCACCTTCCCGGCTCTAAACCTTCTCGCTGGTTTTTCATATCAATGAATCACAAATTCGTGGCGAGGCAACCAACCCCCCTGTCTTACCTCTGAACGATATATGTTTCGACGCGAAGCTATGGTAAAGCCATATTGATTTGTCTGTTCGGGGAATAATAACGCCTGGAAAAGCGCCTGAGACTCAGTCTCGAGAAGTGTGTCCAGCCAAACCCAACCTTTTTGGAAGTGCCTCCGGCGAGTGTTTCGAAGGAGGATGTCAGTCTCTCTGACAGTACCTATGTGACTGCCAGAAGGACCTGTGCGCTGTAGACCGTTGTGTATTTATGGTTCCTCGGCCGTTGGTGACCTGTTCGGTGCTTGATCTCCTGTTGATTGGATACTTCTGAGTTTGGTTCCTGTGATACTGTGATCCATGAAATGTGGAACCTGATTAGCAGAAACGCCAGAAAGCTTCTCAAGTTCTGTAGCAGATGAGGTGAAGCCTGCATTTGGTGTAGCATATGTGATATCGCTATAAATCTTCATTATATCATCGCTACCACAGATCTTGCATCCAAAATTGCAGCTCTGTCGATAATGGTTTGAAAGATATGTGCTTCGTACTTACTGCTGTTGGACGGAGTAGAAGTCGGAGACACGTCTATATAGAGACCCCTGTTCTAGAAAACTTAGCTGGAGAGGCGCATGATATCCGGAGTCATGAGGCCTGCCTCTATTGTCATAATTCAGCTCGAGACCGCGGGACCTGCGGGAAAATGCACTGGAAGGAACACAATTGCATGTGTATCGCTAGCATGACTTGAGAGAGGCTCGTTGAACACTTCTCAGATATGCGCCTGCGACTCTGAAGCACACTCACCATGATGATCCTGGATCCCGACCTTGGGTAACGAGCACCAGCGTTCTCACGACGAACCGCTCCGACGTGAACCGAAAAGGGCTTGTAAATGGAGCGCTTTCGATGAGACGGCAGAGAGAGGAATGGCCATACCAAAGTTCCTTGCCATTGATTTGCTGCAACCCTGGGTCACGTTCAGGTGCACTGCAGATACCGTTCACACAAGTTGGCAGCGAATTCTGCAAAGCACGGAGATGTAATTTGTCCGTTTCTTCAGGAAGTCGCCTTACATACCACGTAACAAGCTTAGTAACACTGCCGTGTGCTGTCGAAGATATGACATCCACCCTACTGGAGCCTGTGCAGAATTATGAGCAGCCTCATAATCACCAAACCAAGCCCACTTGGGCAGATCTTGTGGTCGGGACCAAGCTGCCCAAGTCTCATACCCCCAGCCATTCCATGTCGCTTGGGCATGATGGCTGCCCAAAAAAAACACTGCGTCAAGGAAGAAGTTCCCTCACTATCGACGTCCTAGCACAGTGACACACACTTCCGCTCTAATGTAACCATTCACATCATTGTTCGATTTGATCTCCCCTGTAGACCTAGCATGTTATAGCATTAGACACACGACGAGCCCGAGATTCACACACTCGTGCAACAACCCTCGTTTCCACCATCACAGCAGCCGCTTCACACCGAGCAGATTTCCTTTCCAATGATAAAGCTTCGTCGCGAGGCAAAAAATGGTGATACCCAAGACCTGGTAATGAATCATCATACAACAACCTATCGTCGCATCGTACTCGGGGCACAGCCTAAACGACACAAGGAGAGCTCGTACGTCCTTGCGACTCGCTTGCTTCTCCTTTGCTAGATTGGGTTTGCCATCTCCAGGCTTCCGTCTGACGAGATGGAGTCTTTGACCTTGTGATTGATGCAAAGAGTATATCTCTGAAAGCGAGGCAGAGACGCTAGATGCTCTCATTACTTCTACTAAGGTTATGCTCCGGGCAACTTTCGGTAGTGGCGATGGCTTCGGTAGTCAGGAGTGGTAATTAAGGGTGATGAATGATGATTGTGATGCTCAAGCAGATCATTGGCGCTGTGACTGGCCGAGATTGCGTTACTCATTGATTTAGTCTGGAGACGAGCCGTGGTCCAGTGAGCCACGGTAGATGTCGTCCTCCCTTGTGGGCCAAATAGAGAAAATGCACTATCTTGAAAATGTCAAGTGGCATGTGCCAGCTGGTTCCAAAGCGGCCTCGGTGCTTTGGCTAGACTTCGTTGTGTACGAAGAATTTCAGCCTGGATGTTCCTCGTATCAACAATTTCTTGTCTGTTCCCCCTGACAGGTAAGGACGGCATAGCTCTTGGACTTGCGTGGTGGCAGCTGAAGCCTCGGAGATAGCGCTCTATAGATCGTAAGTGAGCGGCGATAAGACTCAAGCGTTCGTGGCGTGGCTGAGGAGTCATATGAGATGACTAGATGGCAAATATTGAAACGTTCATTCGATGTCCTAGCAACCCTTGGTTGCAAGGTCGCAAAGCAACGCGTGCAGCAACCGAAGTTGAAAGCGCGAATGAACTTCAAGCGTATTTGGGCATTTGGAGAGATTTCAAATGGGCGAACGATATAGATAAAGACTGCTCTCGTTCTACGCGTCTGCATGGACGGATGATTTTTATAGGGAGGCGAATCAACACTCTCGCTTACCACACCTTGCAGTCGTGGATGACTCGAGAACGCCACTCAGGACTTCTCAGCACTCTTAGTATCTGGAGCCAACGCTCATAGAATATATCGTACCGCGGGTCAGAAAAGACAAGTTTTGGTCCTGTCATATCATAGATGTCATCGTAGCTGAGATCGTTTAGCCCCTGATGAGCCTGCGGCTGAGCCTGTAGGGATATTCAAGCCGGAGAGACCGAGGTCTTTTTACTGGCTCGCTTAGCAACCACAAATATGTGCGTGCATTATTGTTCCACATTCCAAACATCGAGCATTTCGGATGCTGTCTCCTACCAGGCAATAAAGGCGTCAACAAAACATCACAATGTGCCAAAATGGAAAGAGTGTTAAGCGAAACAAACAAGGCAGCCGTCTAGTGTAGGTAATTAGCCAAATTGGGAGCGAACCGAAGGCGCCAAAAAGCCTCTGCGGCAAGATTTATCCGTGCCCCGGAAATGAACATTATATATGCCTCACACCATTACTTCAGGTTGACAGCTAATTTTTTCGATGAAGCTGATATTACAACTCGTGCTGTCTTCTGTTCGGCCCGGGTTCTCTGGCTAGCAACGATCCAGCGGCTTGCCATCAAACAAAGATCGGATACCGGCGTGTTAAGACGGGACGTGACTTTTTCCCGTGAGAGTAATGCGTCTGGTCGAATATGGCAGTGCCAGGGCTTGTTAGAAGGAGGGAAAAAGGATGTCGAGAGCCATCAGGCATCTTGAAGCATATCCTTGGTCGGGTGAATGGCTCCCCGTGGCTAAGTCACTACCTGTACGACTGTGATGAGTTACTGAGCGAGCGTTAACGTCCAAAGGACGAATTTCACTAGAAGTGATTCGTAACTTGATAGTTGTGTGATAGGCTAGTAAGGACCAATTACTTGAGTGTATATTGACGCGACTTTGTTGTCTCTGCCTAGGCGTCGTCTTAAAGCCTAGTGGGGAGTAACGCTCTCCCCGGATTCTGAAGGCCTATCAAAAACACTGGTTTTTGCAATATCGATGAATGAATTACGAGTGCTATGCTCGGTCCGAGGCGCGAAGACAAGCCGTACATATACGAGCTGAGCGAAAGCCGATCTTGTTTGGGCTGTTCGTAAACATGATGTAAGATCTGATGTGAGCATTCGACGGCCATCACCATTACGCAAAGCCTGCCAATGATTCTTCCTTCATGATTTCCAGGACTTCTCCTCCTAACATCTTCAACCTTCCTACGGGTCTCATGCGGCTGGCCGTGTAGGAATGAGATCAAGGGAAAACGAAATGATACATCGCGCGATGGGACAGATCTCATTGTGACGATAAACGAGGATAGCTTCTTGGACCAGCATCTTAAGATCTCTCATAGATTTTGCTGTGAAGCTCCTTTGATATATTCTGAAACCCGGGAATCGCTGCCTTTCTTCGCCGCAGGAATGAGTCGCCAAGATCACATGGTTGGCTCGCATAATTGCTGCACGTCGACACGATCAGAGAGACCGAGATATGGCTTCAAAGCTACTAGCTTTAATTCTCAAGTTCGAACTCTGGGAACGAATGAATTGGTCAGAATGACCCTTGCATTCTGAATACTACTCTGATTGCTCATTCCCAAACGTGGCTGCCTGCCTAGTAATCATTTCAGCCAGCATTCTAAACAGTGGTTTGGTTGCACCGTGATGTGTACTCACCCAGCCGCGGGGCATTCCTTCCAGACAAAATTAAAGATTCGTAAACGCATGAGACGTGTAGCATGAGGCTCACGAGAGAGATAAACAAGAAATGACTCCGAGAATCGAAGCATAGGGCGAACTCAAAACAGCAGCTGACGCCTGGAAGTCCACGCTGTGCGCCCAATTGAGCTTCTACGAAGTCATTGGACGGTACGAGAGATTTCCGACTGACCGATTTCGAATTACTGTGCCTCTGCGCTGGTCGTCTTACCAAGCTGTTTCGGTATTGGTACCCTATCAAGAATTTCTCTTCCTCGTGAAAGGATTCTGGCGTTAAATGAGGTTGCTATTGACTTCGTGATATTCTGATCCGTCTAGCAGCTATTCCCACGTTTCCAAATCTCCGAGGGATCGGCGGGTTGTTGGAGTCCACGATATTTTAGCTGTTTCTGTGCCAGACAGTGGCCCTAGCTAGCGCTGAATCATCATCACTGGACCCCAAGGAAATAGACTTCTTCACCGCTGGCACTTCGTGACGCGCGCGAATGGCAGGGGTGCCTGGGGGAGTTCGTTACTTCAAAGGGTTTGGTAGAATTTGCCTCGCAGAAGAATCCGCTCCGAACTTCGAACTTTCTCGATGGTAAGTAAGGTGGGGACCGGAGCGGGGGTCTGAGTGGGCTCTGTCGTAATAGTCCGGGGGGACGGTGATCATGAATGTTCGCGTACGATTCCCGATAACTAACACCTGGTGGTACTGTACGTAACTCCCCTTGGTAGTTACAAGGTCTCGAATCTTGTCACTACCGAACGATAAAAGAACACTATGCTGGATCATGAATGTTCAGGATAATGTCCGTTTCCTACTGACTAGATCTTGCTATCGCTACTCACTGGTTGCAGACAGATCCTCTTCCCAGGACATCGGGACGGTTTCAAAATCTCGAGATGACTGACACCTTCCACCATGGTCGGCTTGCTCTTCGTGGCATCCCGCTGAGCGCACACCAGAGCGTTGAGCAATTGGAACCCTGCCTCGGTCTTGGGATGGGGAAAGCATTGGCATGGCATGTAACAGCAATTGGTTCTCAGCGTTCTCATCAGGCACTTTTGTTCTGTGAAGCATCCAATTCCACTCGCCAACGAAGCTGTTTTATGGTTGGAATCCGTATGATTGACTTGATTCCGTCCAATTCGGAGTCTGGAAAATGCCAGTGTTCGCCCGATGGCTATGCAATGATACCTAACAACCTTGTGGCCTCTTTTGAAGCCAATGGCAGCAATATGTAAGACATCGAATTTAGGTCCAACGGTCCGTGCAGAACGACTTTTTGAAATCGCCGAATGGGTGGGGATGAAATTTGAAGGGTTCTTCTTAGCTAAAATAATAAGTATAATAATACTGCTCCCTAATCCAGTTCCTCTTGACCCATTGGGCTATTTGCGACTTCCCAGAAATCGTATGGTCCTTGTTATAGCTCTTTATGAGTAGTAGTAGGATAAAAACAATTGGCTGTCCCAGACATATAACACTGCTTGACATAATCCAGGTCCGCACTTGATCATGCTTCACATAACTGGTTCGACCCCGCCGATGTCGAAAGGGAAGATCTCCCGCCATGCTACTTCTAGGCCAATCAATCTGTTAATCTGTGTCGTCGCCCTGTGGTCGTGCTACGGTACTCTATACGGAATGCTGCGTCCTTCTATGTCGACCATGTAAAGGATGACCGAGATACACCAACAAAACGTGTAGTTTGGGGGAATATCGAAAGCTGATCCCAGTGACATACACTCAGTATGGGAATCAATCGTAGAAAATTGCACGTTCCCTAAGCCACAAATGAGTTGATCTACAGAAGTTAAGATTTTGTTTTCTTCAAAACGGAAATAGAGACACGCTTAGGATTAAGCGGGAAGGGCGGAGGAACGAGAGTGTGACAGGCATGCTTTATTACCTATTTTTCAGTCTGTATGCCGAGTCGCTGATGGAACCCATACTGTCGAGGCTGATAATCTAGAGTCTCGTTTTGAGTATCTGCCAGTCCGGCGAGATGTACGATGAATGCCCGATCTTCCTTAATGGCGCTGTTTCGTTGGTGCAATTCATCGCTTTCGTTCTATATCACCTTGTAGTACCTCAAGCAATATCGTCTGGGATGAAAGTAAGGCTGTTAGGGCAAGACTACGGCTCGACTTGTGGTCCACCGATTCAGGAGTGTAGGAGGATTGAAGGAGCTGGAATTTTTGACGAACACATTCCTCCTATATATGTGCCCGAATATGAGACAGGAAAGCAGACAAGTATTCGGTCACCAGCGAACTGGGGCAGTATCTCATGTCTGGTTATGGTGGTTTGGGATTGTCTGGCGCACTGCGGCTTAAGGAAGGCACTGTTGTGGTAATGGCCTTTTAGGCTGATGGCGAAGTCAGGAATGATGAGATATTGGTGGCGTGCGTAACGTGCTCCATGTCATGCAACCATATCTTCAAAGAATTCAAGATCTCGACTGATCAGATAATCATTTGGGTCAACGGAATCCCAGAAGAGCCCTTTTCAGCCCCAGTATTTAGGCCCCGACCACCTATATCATCCCCGCAACTTCGCCCGGTAGGCCGGGCTCAATAGACGGTTTCCACTAACTGATTGTGCAAGGCAAAGTAAACATCCACAAAGCGATCCTGAATACTTCTTGCCTGAGTATTGAGTATAGGAGAATTGGATGGAAATTGAGGTCTGCATCAGCGATGGACGAGTTCCGAAATGAAAGTCACGCATGGATCCAAATACCTTGGGGGTACTTACTTAGTAGATCGGTGAGCTGATTAGGCATGTCTTTTATTTTATTGTATGCCTCTCGGGTGGGTAGGGTAGGAAGGTTCCAGAGTTAGCAGAACCACACAGACACTACACAGCCTTGCAGAAGCATCGCGGCCCTGGATGTGTACAGGCTGAACAAGGATCTCGGTGAGAGGAATAGGAATTGCTGGTAGGCGGTATCTCAGGGTGGTTCGCCAATGCATTTGCGACCATTTGCGACCATTTGCGACCCAATAATGAATGCACCGAGCCTCACCAGTCTTATTCCTGCTTCAGAGCTGCCACCAAACCGCCCCTTTGTTGTCTATAACATGGTGGAAGGCCGCCCTCCTCGATGCTTTGGATGCTGCTGCTGCTGCTGCTGCTACTATTCGCACCAAGTGTGTCGCTCGCGCATCCTGGGGCTTCCCAGGTATCAAAGCTACAAACACCCACAACAGGGACTTCCTGTCTCCGCCGAATTGAATTGAATTGAATTGAATTGAATTGAACATTCCCATCCGCGTCCGGCCGCAAGCACGATCCTGGCGGTTTCCGTATAATCATCTGTCTTGCTGATGCAGCCGCATCCTGTCTCTGCACCCGGAAGTAGAAGCCACCCATTGGCGAGCCTTGTCACCTCCGACGTCACATGACTCGCACGCTACCGAAATATAGCCGTGAGTGTCCATGCCCTCCCTGGTTTACATACCATCCATACCTTAAGGTACCTTAAGGTACGACCTTCCTTCCATTTAAGGTTATTTCGAGACTAAGAGGCCGCCTGGCTGCGACAACACGACAACACGACAAGGCTACCTACCTACCTACCTACCTACCTACCTGATCCTCATCCACCACCTCTCTCTCGTCTCATCTCACCACTCGAGACTCCCATGCGCCCTCACCTAATACTTGGGTATCTCATTCATGTACATGTGAACAATTACTGAGATTCGCTATGTGGACTAGGGACCATGCAGCAGCCGCAATCAGACTTCAACGATCGTTGGATTCAACACCAGCGGCGCAATCACAAGAACAACCAGATACTTAGCTGTATCTCGTGTCCTGACAAACACATCTTTCCCTCAGAAGCCAACCTGTGGGATCACGCTCTGACGGATCATCGCGAGCGATTTACATTTGCGGAGAATGGAGATGTGTCGGACGGATCCAAACAAACATACCTTGAAGAGTGTAGGCAGAAGAAGTCAGTATTCACAGAGAGCCCACCACGAGGCTATAATTTCTGCCTTGCGGCTGGGGACAATCTTGGCTATAACGGGCCCATTGAGAATGAGGCTGACCATGTTCTGAAGACCAAACAAAGACAGTACCTTGACAAGAAGATCAAACGACAATGACACCAAAACCACGCTGCCTGAATCGCAATCTACACAAGGCCAACGTCCACTGTCCTTTCCTGCCGCCTCACCACGTTCCCTCTCAGGAATCGGCAAACTACAGATAGCTACACCACAAGACAGTCAAAATGTTCATATGGGAGACCGAAGTGATGAGGATCAGGCTACACCAGAGCAGCCTAGAAAAAGGCCGGCGACAGGGGACGGCATCTCGAATGGGACGGCAAGTCCGGTTCGCGACTCCTCGCCTCCGCGGCGTTTCAAAGGCAGGCATATATCCGGAGGAAGTGAGAAGGATATGTTTAACGCAAGACCCAAACCTGAAAGTAAACAGTTATGGACCGAAGACAAATCACCCATGTCGAAATCGTCGGCGACAGACCCGTCAAATATCGCGAGCGTACAGGCACAAAGGTCTCGAGCGCAAGCACTTCAAACTCTCTCGAAAAAGTCTTTTCCGGCAACTGCTCAGATCTCCCGGCAAGCTCAAGCCTCGCAGACTGGCCCCATGATTTTAGGCAGGAACACATCTATCCAAAGCCTGCCAGCTCGACAAGACAGCTTTGATATAATAATGCAGCCCGAAACGAGGCCCATCAGCCAAGAGCAGCTCGTTGCAGAGGTCAAGGGGATATACGCAGGTTTAGGTAGGTCTTATCTCGTTTTGCCTTTTAAGACCGCATTGTCTTCGATAAGTTTCTTCTCGAGTCCGCAGAACAGGGCTTTGAACACAAATATTATGTCACTTCTAATGTCTTATTGCAGTGATGGTTGAAGCAAAGTGTATTGAAGTGGACAACAAACAAGCAACTCTCGCCCAGGCAGATCCTACATCTCAGCCTAGATTGAATAACGAGCAGTGGTACGTTCTTTCTCTATATTCCAGTACTTCAGCGAGTCAAGGTTTTAACTCTTGGCATTCCCGCTTAACCTTGTAACTTCCATTGTGCAGACTAACTCTCATACTTAGGCAAGCTCTCATCGCTCTCCATAGGACACTCTTACATGAGCACCATGACTTCTTTCTTGCGAGCCAACATCCCTCTGCATCTGCAGCACTAAGAAGACTAGCATCCAAGTACGCGATGCCGGCCCGTATGTGGAGACACGGCATTCACTCGTTTCTTGAGTTATTAAGACATAGGCTGCCTGCTTCTCTTGACCACATGCTTGCATTCATCTATCTTGCGTATAGTATGATGGCTCTTCTGTATGAAACGGTTCCTGCTTTCGAAGACACATGGATCGAATGTCTCGGAGACCTTGGCCGATACAGAATGGCCATCGAAGACGATGATATTCGCGATAGGGAAGTCTGGACCGGAGTAGCAAGGCACTGGTATTCAAAGGCCTCCGATAAAAGTCCAACGACTGGTCGCCTTTACCACCACCTCGCCATTCTAGCCAGACCTAATGCTTTACAACAGCTGTTCTACTATGCTAAGAGTCTTTGCGTCGTGATCCCGTTTACTAGCGCAAGAGAATCTATCTTGACACTGTTCGAGCCAGTACTCAACTCAGACAACGCACACGGCCAATACAGACTGCCACCACTGGACACCGCATTCGTCAAAGCCCATGGCTTGCTCTTCACAAATCGTGACATGGAAAAGTTCGACCCAACTTGTCAGGAGTTCCTTGGGCTACTTGACAACCAGATCGGACGCGTGACGAGGAAATTCATGGAGCAAGGGTACTATATCGCTGTAGCCAATATTGTGGCGGTTCTCGGGTTTGCTTCCAAAGCCAATCCCGTGGTCCAAGCTATGGCAGAGACCTCAGCAGGTGAGGCTGATGTTACAATGGCCGGTGATGATGATCTTGCCCTGAAGTCTTTCGAGCGAGCAAGGCATCTGAGTAACAAGACCTTGGAGATTATTCTTCGCAGGATAGGCGACCCCAATGTCTTGCCTTTCATACATGTCACATTGGTATTCATCTACCATGCGGCAAAGCATCCTCGTGCAATGAAGCTTTTGGAGGGGGGGTTTCCCTGGCAATCATTGACAATGATGCTGAATACGTTATTGGCACTATACCCAACACATGCTCGTATTGAAAGTACAGAATTTCCACTGCCAGCAAGGGGTGATTCCAGACCATTTCCAGAAGATTTTGCTATGCGTGGTTTGCTATGGGCTGACGGTTACTATCCGGAAAGCTGGTTTGCAAATGATAAGATCGACGACGCAGAGAAATACCTGGAGGTCGCTTCCATGACAGATGATCGAAAGGAGCGGATTCTCTTCTTAGCATGTAGAATTTCTACTCTCGGAGGAAGTATGGCATATGACGGCAATACTTTTCAGGTCTCGGGCCTCTAAACAACGATGGATTGTGCCATAATACTTGATACCAAGCGTGAGGGAAGATCAGAATTCTGAAGTCTGTTGGAAGTTGTTCAGTCACGTAGCTATGGAACAAACGCTGTTTGATCGTCCTGTCTATGAATAACGAAATACGGGCTCAATCTAACACATCTTCCAGGTGAGTGATCACTTGTCCCGGATATATGTCGGGCAAAGTCGAGAGCTTTAGTCTTGTTCTTGCTCAGCCATCTATACAGGCCCACGGAATTATGTTGAGAAGGTTCTTTCGATAATGAAAAGCTCCTTTTATTTCACGGTTTGGCATCACAAATTTTTCATACTGTGTTACGGGGCTATTCTCTTTCGTATCAGGACTTTCGAGACCGGCCGACGATTTACGGTCTCTAAAACCAGGTCGGGAAGCCATTTAACGTTGTCTTGTTCGCGAACATGCATGGAGATTATCCAGGGCTGGAAACAGCAATGGGATACAAGGCTGGAATTCTGCTGTACCGTGAAGTTATGAAAGTAATAGCAATTCCAAATATACTGAAGGGGCCCGCATCCCAGCCTCGAGAAAGTTGAGAAAGTCACCCGGCAAACCATGATGTCCTGATAGCGATCGAGATAGGATATGCATGTTTACATGAACTGCACATTACACAACAGTCTCCTACTCGCCCAACCTGGTGTAGCAGGCGCACAAGATTTGGCTCGATCAATTCCCATGCCACTGCCCCTCACCGGTTACTGGGCAGTCAATTACACACCCTCAGCAATCTCAACAAGTAATTGGTTGAGACTCAACCTCTCACGGGCATGCTGTGTATGGTCAAAATTGATTCGATCACTGTATTTGATGCAAAGTCGATGAGCCGTCGCGTTCTGAAGCGCAAGGCTTTCAAAAGGAAAGATTATACCCAGAGAATCTCCCAGCCTGGTCGTTCAACCGCCCTCGCGCAGCAGAACCGGGCGGTCTTCACAAGCCATTTAAG
This sequence comes from Rhynchosporium agropyri, assembly GCA_900074905.1. NCBI lineage: Eukaryota > Fungi > Ascomycota > Leotiomycetes > Helotiales > Ploettnerulaceae > Rhynchosporium > Rhynchosporium agropyri. The sequence continues at coordinate 89,361 of FJUX01000129.1, read as the reverse complement.
CAGCCTCTATCTTTAGAGAGGCCTTCAATTTTGAACGGGATGTTGAAAGCCACGAATGGGATCGAACTGAAATGCATCATGCGATCTCCAGCTTTTCTGAAACGATCCCCGATACCGCTTCGTATATATTTATTTTGGTGAGATCAGCATCTGTACATTTGCAGGGCATGTCATTGTCTTGATTTGACTCGGATCCGGAATCCGTTTCATTGGGCGATGCGATATTCGTCGTTCGGTGGTTTTACGTTGCGATGCGTGGACTTTGAGGCATCAATGCGTGCTGTGCGTCTATTGCCTTTTATTGGAATCATGTTTTGCGTTTTTGGTTGGTTTTTTTTTGCGTGGTTTTTTGGGGGGGGGGGGGTTGCGCTGGCGATTTCATTCCCAATTACCCACCATTAAGCCCACGAACGACCAACTTCCAAGTGTGGGTGCGGGGTTTGAGACTTTGAGTTCGGATCTCAGAATTTGCGAAAGCCTCGTTCAATGTATGCAAGCCTATATTTTCCAATATTCTGTACAATGTCGGGCGGTTATGTGGGGTTGCTTGAGCTCGCGTTTGATTGCACGAGGCTCCTTCTTCTGCACGTGCGCAGATGGCGTTACACAAAACCCATTTATGTCTCGTCGCCTCATGGAAGCTGAAAATCCTCTACCGGGAGGAGTAGAGGGGGGATAGATTCTGTGAGTGGGTGAATCTCTGGCTGGCTTCCACAAAGTTGTGCGATAGGGGAGATACGAATGAGCGTGATATTTTGTGTTGTGTTTCGCGTAGCGTGATTGGTGTTTGTATGTCTGCCATCTGCTATGGAAGTGGTTTCTTATACTACAACCCATCCCGCTCCGCCGATTAGGCGGAACGAGAACGAGAACGAGAATGCGAATGCGAAGAGGATGCGAAGAGAATGCCAAGAGAAGGGAGGAAGGGAATATCTATTTGCCTTACAGCCACAGCAATTGTATGCTTGGGCAAAAATCCTCAGCGGACTTAGGTGGGCGATGCGCGAGTTCAAGTGGCTCCGAGTTCGAGTCCGAGTCCGAGTCCGAGTTGATGTGGTGTGATGTGTAGTGTAGTGAGTAGGTAGGTAGCATATGCGAAGCTATATCATATCACTTATTTATTCGTTATCGGTATCGCTGCCATGCAGGGCGCAGCCTCATTATATCCTTCCCTTCCTTCCTCCCTTCCTTTCCTGGACTATTCTCTTAGTATGGATGTACGCCTTAAACGTTTCTCTCCTTGTTATTGTTGGGGAGCTCTGGTCCGTTTGCGCGGTCAGGTGGCGTAAGTTGGTTGGTCATTTTATTGTATTGGCTGAGGATGCGATTTGATGTGATATTTTTAGCTGTAGGTAGGCTGTGGGCTGTGAGAGGAGCGCTTGCACTCGGGCGAGTCTGGGATGGTGGATGATGAATGAGGGGGTTCTTTTGAGTGGAGGGAGGGAGGGAGGGAGGGATGGATGGATGGATGGACGTGTGGATGGATAGATGGATGGGTAAGATGAGTGATGAGTGGGATAAATCTCATGGGTTTTAATAGAAATTGGGAAGGAAGTTCCATCGAGGACGAGGAGGCTGGGCGGTGCAGCACAACTGGATGGGATGGTAAGTGAGGGTAGATGGGGATCGATAGCTTAACGACCAAATCGTCTAGCTAATCCACGAGATCGTAGCTATCATCTATGAATTACTTCCGATCACTAAACGAACATTCACGCTTCGTTCGGTACTGCTCTTCTCCTTCTAGTGGTCGTTGGCGGTTTCACAGTATGAGATATGCTACTCAGTAGCGCAGAACCTCCCACATCTTGATGTATTTCATACACTTGCATCCTTCCTCCCGGCTCTGATGGATAAAGTGGGAATGGGGCATTTGCGGATTCCGTAATGCTGATCAAACACTCAATGCCCCCACCCCCTGGGTATGTCATTGCCTACCTACCTAGAAATCGCATCCTCTCTTCCTCTTACGCTAGTGCTCGACGCTGGGAAATGTGAATCCTTTTTTGCGAGATGATGAATTTGTGGCGGGGGAGTAGTTGCAAGATGATGCCTAAAATGTATGTGCAATGCAAGAGCCATGATCGAAAGTCTTGGGTTTTCCTTCTTTTTTCTTTTTTTTTTGGGGGGGNGGGGCAGTTCGTAGCTTTGGTCTTGTTACTGAGCGTATTGTATTTTGCATTTTGTATTTCCTGTTTCCTGTTCTCTGTAGGCGAAGTTGGGTGTGTGGGATTGCTTGGTCATACTCTAGTAATGTCGGCCTTTGTTCGCTTTCTACGGTTAGCAATGTTTGGCTGATCTTGTGAGCGTTGTGTCAGGCTGCTTTATGGGCCAGATTTTGTTAGCGAGACTTGCTTTGCTCTGCGTGCCGTGTGGGGGTTTTATCTTCGGGGAAAAGTTGAGGCTGGTGGCTGGGTTATATCATTATGAATAGTAGTTCATTTCAGGGCTAGGATGTGGGTTCTGTTTGTGAGAGGGAAGAGTATTGTGTTGACCGCCTGCTTAATATAGGGAGATAGAAGGCAACCAAGTGCCTGCGATGCTGTTTTTGGAAAGGACCACTTCTGCAGGCTGTGAGGATTAATAATTGTACATGTCATGAGCGTAAGCTGGCTGCTGTAAGGAGTTGATTGCCTCACGAGGGGATTGATAAGTTCATTCAGCAAAAAAGATATACGGACGCGTGTTTCTACGACGGGCAAGATAAAGAAAATATTGATCGATTCATGGTGGCTATGATTGGGAATGGAAGATGTTTCTCCAAGATTGCTTCTACATAGCATCACTTCTGCAGTTTGCGAGAACGTACAAACCAACGCATGGTCGTAGGCTGCCTTGACTAAGAGCCACACGGGGGGCATTGATAAGTCTCCCAGCGAAGATACATCCATTTTTATCTAGATACGGAGGACTTCCTATCCCAAACATGATTTTTCCTATTGTGGATGTGAAATGTGAAAGAGGGCGTTTATCTCGTACCGCACCGTACCGTAACCAAAGGGCTGGACACTGATATTCTGAGATGAGATTAGATCGGATTGGGAAAATCTCATAAGCTTAGGCAGTATTTCTACATACAAGTCGATTGTGGGAAAACTTATGAATACGAGATCTTGCTCACTCGGTCGGCGCAAGGACTCCGTCCGCGTCGTGTCACGCTCCAGGACCACATCCTCGGGATTTCGGTATTGTGACTGCGGCAATTGTGCACATGTAGGCAGGAAGTGGGTGAGTGTGCGTTATTTTCTTGAATGGATAGGTAGTACTAGATAGCGAATTTTTTCCCAAAGAGTAGAGAAGATGTGGTCGAAACTTGAGGACGGCGGTTTGGATTTTGTTGAGTATAGGTAGTGCAAACAGTACAGTACAGAGTATRGTACRGAGTAGCGYATTYACCGGAAGTACCGGAGTTRAATAGCGTACTCAACYAATTTRCTAGTACCGGAAGTACYRGTAATAGTAYGTAAGATACGTACTTRGATTACTTRGATTACTATATAGATACCTATATATATAGCTACTTCCTCCTATAGAAATTGAACCTCCATCGAATTCAAATGCAACAGGTTCTGAGCCCCGTAGCGTTATTTTACCTGCATAAGACCGTTGAAATTGAATTCTTTCAAGAACTATTATAAGTCACTTTCAGTACCTTATCTACTACTTCTTTACTAATAGTTATATCACTATACTAGAAGTATAAGTGATTACGGAGGAGAGAAGCCGAGAGTAGCAAGGCTAATAGGCTCTAATTATAGAGTCTAGTCGCTGCAAGTCAGGTTACTACTACAGAGTAAGGAGCTCTAGAAAGTAGTAATAGAGGGGCCTAAGGAGAGTAGCATTAAGGTATACTCTACCCTAGGCTGTACAGGGTATCCCCCTAGTGGATATAGTGACCCTAGGATAGGTTTTGGAGGTGTTTCTGGTGGTCTTTTAGAACAGATCGATACCCTAGGACCAGGCGAGAACACTAAAGGAAATCCTAAGAAGAAGAGTAGTAAAGGGAAAGATTCCAAGGTGCTAGAGGTAGTAGATCCTTTAAAGTCTACTAGGAAGAACGCTGAAGCGTGTACTATAATACTTAGTACATGTTCTTAATAAGTATTGATCTTAATAGCAGAATTACCTACTGCTAAAGGTCAATAGGAGGCTTTACGGCAGATATACGCACTAGTATCGGCTATGAACCTAGCCTCTAAACTAAGGGAGTTCTTAAGCTTTGAAACTACTTTAGAGAGTGACTGTAATGTCATTTCTATTGCTAGTAAATTGACTAGCTTATAGAGAGAGATTAGAGAGATCTCTATACGGGAAATGCCCTCTGATATGCTTAAAATAACTATATTGTTTAAAGTATTAAGGGTATATAACTCAGAATTCCACGGCCCTCTAGTATCACTAGAATTAGGAGGAAATTTGACCTAGGAAGCTATTATCGGCCGGTGTGCAGAGATAGAAAGGTCTCTACTAAAGTCTATTATTCAGAAGACTAAAGAGTAAGCTATAAAAGCAACCGACGTAAAAGCTAAGATCAAGTGCTATAATTATAGCAAAATAGGTTACTACTTAAGAGAGTGTACTCAACTAAAGAAAGAGGGTGAAAAACCCTCTACTAGTCTACTACTGGTAGCTGGAAATAAGCTAAAGAGTAAGGTAGCTAATTAAGCTCTGGATAACTGCTGGATAGCAGTAGGAGCTAAGGTATCTACTAATTAGATAGTAGATTCTGGGTGTTCCCGATATATGACGTTTAATCGGAATGTTTTTAATACTTATAAACCTCTAAATCATACGGTCAAGATCAGTACTATAAATAGCAGTATACTAGAAGGAATCGCTAAAGGCGTTATATCCCTGGATATCCTAGTATATAGAGAAAGGCATATAGTTAAGATTACCGGAGTACTTTATATACCAGGTCTTTCTGGAAACCTAATTTCAGTACTCTAGCTCTAAGATAGGGGTATATCGATAAGCACAGAGGAAGCACCTGATACGAGGCTACTTCTTACTCTCCAGAAGAGAGTAATTAGAGTAGCTCAGAGAATTAGAAGAGCTTACTTCTTAAATATAGTAGAAATAGCTTGTGTTACTAGTACAGAAGATATAGGGAAGTAAGCAACCCTCCTGCACCGACAACTTAGTTACTTATCTTATAGTACTATAAAAAGAGTCGATAAAGTGACTTCTGGGTTAGATATACCGGTACAGAAACTCCAAGATCACTATGCCGGGTGCGCTATAGCTAAGGCTATACGGATTATTAATAGAACTCGTCCAGAAAGAACTGACAGAATCCTTAGAAGGGTTCATATCGACTAGTAGGGACTAATTAGTACTCCTAGCCTTAAGGGAGATACTATGATACTTATAATAACTGATAAAGCGATTCGACGTATTTAGACGCTATTTAGACACCGGAGAGATATCGACGAAATTCTGACTAAATGGAAGTTGGAAGTAGAAGCAGAGAGTACTGAGAAACTGCTCTCTATTAGGCTGGATAATGCTCCTGAATTCCGGGCTTTAAGAGCTACATAGGAGGTTAAATTTAGAGCAGTACAGTTTAAGTTTACTACGGTATACTCTCAGTAGCAGGTCGGAGTATCAGAAAGGTTAAATAGAACCTTAATCACCCTGATACGTGCTATGCTTATAGAGGCTTAACTACTCTTAATCTTCTGGGCTAAAGCAGCCCGTACTTATACGTATATACGCAACCGGACCCCTGTAGGGCCGGAGGGAAAGACTCCTATAGAAGCTTAGACAGGTAAAATACCGTCTATAAAGCATTTGAGGGTATAGGGTCATATAGCTTATATATACGTACTAAAGGAGCACAGAGTAAGTAAACTAGAACTTACTGGAATGCTAGTTATATTTATTAGATATAAGAACACTACGGAGCAGTAGAGATTCTATAATCCAAGGAATAAGAAGATTATTAAGTCTTCTAGTCCGGTCTTCTATAAGGATAAGAAGCTATAGTGGAACTAGGGAGAAAACAAGTAAATTGGAGACTTAGTATTACCCTGGGATGAATAGGATAGGGTTCAACTACCTATTTATATAGGGAAACTACTACCCTAGGCACCGGAGGAGAGTAGAGAGGGTCAGGGAGCCGGAAGCCCTGAATACTCTTCTAATACTCTAGAAGATTAGGAGATTAATAGTAATATAATTATTATAGATACAGGAGCTGAAGAAGATCGTACTCGTGATACTATATCAGAAGCAGGAGAAGAAGCTGAAGAAGATAGTACTCGTGATAAGGTATCAGAAGCAGAAGAAGAAGAGGGAGCTGACGAAGAGTCTGAATCAGACTCAAATTCAATAGCTCCCAGAAGATCGACTAGAATTCGTACTAGTACCTAGAAAGCTATAAAGGCACTTACCCTCTAAGAAGACCTTATAATGAAGGTCCGAGAATCGATCAAAGAAGATTATTTTAATCAGAGTGATTATTCGGCTCAGGGGGCTTATATTACTTCAGAAGGCTCTATTATAGTTCTAAATACTAAAGTAGAAGCCCTAGCTAGTAAGAACAAGTCACACTGGGAAGAGGTAATTACTACTAAAGTAGCTAAGCTACAGTCTCTTAATACTTGGAAAGTAGTCGATTTACCTAAAGGTTAAAGAACTATAGGTTGCCGTATAGTATTTGCAGTTAAATTAACACCTTCTGGTCTTATTGATCGATTCAAGGCTAGACTTGTAGCTCAAGGGTTTAGCCAGAGGTTAGGTGAAGATTACCTGGAAACCTTTAGCCCTACCTTAAAGATAGAAAGCCTACGTATAGTACTAGCTATAGTAGCGCAAGAGGACCTGGAATGCTATTAATATGACGTAATTTCAGCCTATCCAAGGGCTGAACTATATGCTAAGGTCTATATAAGACCTACTGAGGCTCTCCGAAAAGCTATTGGAATTATAAACTAGTAAGTACTACTACTCTTATCAGTCTTATACGGGCTGAAACAGTCTGGAAGAGAGTAGTATATTACCGGCTGCAGGGGGTTGAAAACACTAGGTTTTGAACCTATTTTCAATAAATCTAGTATATTTATTAATAAGGAGAGAGGAGAGATTATACTCCTCTATATTGATAATATGCTAGTTATTAGAAAAGATTTCCAGAAAGTACAGAGTACTATAGATACTATTAGAGCTCTATAGGAGATCAAAGATCTTGGAGAAGTACAGGTGATTCTTAGCATAAGAGTTACTAGAGATAGAAAGAGGCGTATACTATAGTTAGACTAGGAGGTCTATATAAACAGTATACTAGAAAGGTTCCGACTTCAGGAAGCGAGTGTAGTTAATATACCTGATTCTGATCGAAACGCCTATACGGCTTCAGAACCAGGAGAGGAGTTAACTGATCAATCAGAGTACCAGAGTGCTATTAGTACTACTATATAGTTAGCGCGTGGTACGAGGTTTGATATATCGTACTCTATTAGGTAATTATCAAGATTTTGCAGCAATCCGGCGATACGGCACCGGAATTCATGGACCTGTACTATAAGGTATATCAAGGGTACTAAGAATTAGAAGCTTAAATTAGGAGGTGAATCTGACTCTCCGAGAGTTAAATTATAAGGTTTCTGCGATACCGACTACGCCGGAGACCTAGAAGATCGATTATCGACTTCAGGGTATATATTTACCTTGAATAATAGACTAGTTATATAGTCTAGTACTAAGCAGAGGTCTATAGCACTCTCTACTAGTTAATTAGAGTATATAGCAGCTACAGAAGCTTATAAAGTAGGAATATAGATCAGAGGACTTCTGATCGAATTAGGGTATATATAATACCTATCTATAGGTCTATCAGTACCTCTTTATAGCGATAATACAGCTTATATTGCGCTTGCAAAGGACCCTATGGCCTATGCAAAGTCGAAGCATATTAAGGTCAGATACTACTATATCAGGTAACTAGTAAATTAGAATATGATCAGTATTAAATATCTGAATACTGCGGAGATGATAGCTGATATACTAATAAAACCTCTACCGAATATAGCCTTTAAGAGGTGTATTCGTAACTTCCTAGGGAAGTAGTAGCTAGGGCCACAGGCAGTGGTTTTATAGGGTTCTATAGTATGAAGTAAGGGGGCTGTTGAGTATAGGTAATGCAAACAGTATAGTACAGAGTATAGTACGGAGTAGCGTATTCACCGGAAGTACCGGAGTTRAATAGCGTACTCAACTAATTTGCTAGTACCGGAAGTACCGGTAATAGTACGTAAGATACGTACTTGGATTACTTGGATTACTGTATAGATACCTATATATATAGCTACTTCCTCCTATAGAAATTGAACCTCCATCGAATTCAGATGCAACAGATTTATGCCTCGGTTTCGTTATCGTTGACGTCGGGGAGTCCTACAGGAAGGGCAGGGAATCTGGGTGCGGTGTGGACCTACCAGTCTATTCAGAGAGGATTTTTAGGTGATGAGAATGGATGGGAGGGACACAGGGTTAGTGGATCTTCTTCTTAAGCCTAGGTTCAGACCTGTCTATAGAGTGATCACAGAAGTGGCTGATCGAGGAACGTGTAGCACTTACGATAGAACGAGAATCACAGTATAGATAACTTGAAATTTCAAGATCTCCTTGAAACCAAAAGATGGAGGAGCTTCTGTTACCACATCCAAGTACTTTCTTTCTATCATTCTTCTATCGGGCATCGAGGAATTTGAGACGTGTTAACTTGGTCTGGGCTAACATACGTGCTTCAATCGGCTACTTCTGAGATCAATCACTTATAGCTGCTCAATCTTTTTTCCAAACGGGGTCTTTGTTTGAAGCTAGGACTCATGATCATAAACTTACGTGCAGGCTATGCGTAAAACATTTGGTCATGAAGGCAAAGTTTAGTATTTCTCAGTGCTGCTTTGTTGCAAAACAGACATGTATGCGAAACTTCGCTCTTTGCCCCTCCTTGAGAGTGTAAAGTAAGACTGCTTCCCAATCCTCGACCATGTTGCTTGCTATCTACTAGTTCCAATCGTCTCATTGGAAGAAAGACGCAGACCTCCTGCACGCTTTCCTGCTCCAAAAAGTCATCGCCTCGCAGAAATCAAAAGAATCATCAGACAACCTCTGTCTTTAGAGTCCTTTCACTTGATGACTACTCTTACGCCCTTTCCCTCGGGACTAGCTTGTGGGATGAATCCATCGTACGCTAGATCGATATCTCTTTCTCGGACGGTATCGTAAAGCTCAAGATCGTACCGGCGGAACACCGTTGCGGTCGTGAGGAAGATCTCTGCTTTCGCTAGACTATGGGAATTATCAGTCGTTGCCTGCGTTGAATACGAGGAGATAATGTGGGTAGTGATTTGGTGCAACTTACTGCATGCCGATACACTGCCTGCTACCTCTCGTGAACGTCACAATATATCGCTCAAGTCTCTTTGCGGCAGCGGGATCTAACCATCGCTCTGGGGTGAAGGTGTAGGAGTCAGGAAAGATCGTCTCGTTGTGGTGCATCATCACTGAAGTCATTCCTACCGGCGTCTATCTCTTGTCAACATTGTGTATCTCGGCATCAAGGAAGGGGACTGACTCCTGCTGGGATTGAGTAATCTTTGTACTGGAGCACTTCATCAGGAGCGATTCGCGCAAGGCGGGTTGAGAGACCATAGGATAATCTGTTTCTATCAGTATTGCAATTGAAGACTGAATATCGGTGAACAACCTTATACCCTCTTGGATTACCGCCGACTATAGAAGATAGTTAGCCTAGATTTCCCGGTCGAGAGGTACAGATCCTCCTGATGGATAGCTGGCTGCTACTCGGTATTGGGAATCGCTTACCAAGTACGGCAACTTCTCCACATCAGTGAGCTTCATAGACGTATCTCGATCTGGAAACGCCTCCTTCAGTTCTTTCTGCAACTTCTCTAACTTTTCGGGACTACTGAGAAGGAAGAAAGTTATGGTCGACAATGCATGAGCCGTAGTATCAGCTCCGGCTCCGATAATGACTTGGGCTTCCTGTGCCATTCTATCTTTGCTGATTTCGTCTGCGGGCAGGTCGCTGTCAAGTAGAGTGTGAAAGACGGTTCTGGGTAAGACGGGATCATGCTTGTCAGTTCCGTTTGCAATATTATCTATCACAGTCTGAACATGGCGTTCAAGGTCCTAATTCTGTCAGATGCTATTGCAACTTCTCGAACGGGAACTCACTTTTTGCCAGTCCAAGATCAACATCATATCCGGCGATAGTCTCGACATAACTGAATCAGGAAGTGCGCGTACGACAGGAAGGATCCAATTCGCCTGCTTGATCAAATGACCCATTCCGGCTGTAGCTTTGATAGTCTCGAACCATTTCGGCGAGAAATTCTCGCTGTCGAGATAATCCCAGCTCTTGTTCAATGCATATTTGGTCACGACATCCGTGGTCAAGCAACGGTAAGCGAGATCCAGAGGCATAGGCTCACCCGAGGTCTTGAATCTGTCGATGCGGGAGCATAGCTTCTCGATCATGCCATTGATAATAGGTTCCAAGCGTAAAATGCTTGCTCTGGAGAAGAATTTGTTCTGTGGCTGACGTCGAAGTCGGTGAAGATGATGGTCAACTGTGCTGAAATTTGCTTTTGGCGTACCGAATTGGACAGTATAGTATTCATATTTGTTTCTCGGAGCAGTCCATGAGAACAGGGTCTCGTAGAACTCTGGATCATCGACGTGCAGCTCATATGGACTAATACGAATGATGGGACCTAAGTGAGAACGGTCAATTATGTAGCCGACTAGTGAGTGAGTGAGAGAAACTCTAACCGTATTTCTTGTGCAATTCTCGAATTTTGAAGGTATATTTGCCCGTTTTGATTACATCATAGTAAGCTTCGTAAAACAACGTGGCAGCTGCGAGTTTCGGTCCCGGGAATCTGGATAGAGGGCTGAACCAGACTCGGTACACCATCCCAGCGATGCTGTACAACACGAGACCAGCTGTCAGGGACAGAACCCAGGAGGCCTGGAGATCGACAAATTGAAGCATGGTTGCTTTTTTGTGTCGTTTCGCGAAGTTTATTGCCCAGTGATATTTGCGAGAGAACTTCTCGAAATATGAAGGGTTGTAGAATGCAATGCTTCGGAGAAGGTGATAGCGGGGAATTTATGGCTGTTACACGCACGGTAAGCCAGTGAAATGAAAGCCACCGCAACGAAGCAATTGGTCAGATTGATTTCGTATTGGTGAAGGTAAACCGACCGATCTCCGCATCGCCGATGGCATTTTTAATGTTTGAGTTGGTGAATTCGCGGCTCGTACCGTCGAAGTGACTTCGAGGTAATAAGCCGAGGATTCTGCGCACGACTAGTCGCTCACCTTTACTAGAACCACAATTTTGGGCGGTGGATACGAACTATGTCAGATGAAGTCTCTTCCGGTTGCGATTCGAGATCTAATTGAATGCCCGATATCTCTTGCGGCCCCTCTTCGCGGCATGAGGTCCATATCAAATAGGTTTACAGCATCTCAGCTTTCGATGGGAGCGGTATACTAACATCAATTCAACTTCACCAAAACACAGGGAGATTTGAGCACTCCAGGATGAAATCCTACAAATCAGATGTTCGGAATTTGTATTTTGTTTGTGGGTCTCGTTTTCTGTCACATAGTGTGACCCGCGTGTTGTCGTGTGCGACTCGACATGCACAGGCATCCGGGATTGAAGGTGACAGATGCAGCCAATATTTCAGTTAATCAGCAAGCGAGCCTCTGAAATCCGGTGGCTAAGTTTGTGAAGTTCGACTTCACCTTGACTGGCTCTTCAGTTGTCGAACAAATGAGCGCTGTTTATGCTTATGTGTTTTCTTGTGTTTGCTTCTACGGCTAAGCGAGTCATCAGAATGAAGCAGAAAGGCTGATTTCACCTATTTTTTAACTGACTTTTGCTTAAATCCCAACTGCATGTATCCAAGCACTCTCATGACACATACAGACACCCCCGAGTTGGCCGATCAGGATGAGATATGTTTGCTAGCCTTTGTATTTATAAAGCGAAAGTTCTCGTTACGCGTGCAAACATCGCCCAAGCACTGCAGGATTACTATTGCTGCCCCAAGAAATGAACGATGTGTAAAGGCGGAGCATATTTGCATCAGACGAACCATTTTGTAAAATCGGTTGGGCTCCAAATTTGTTACAGAGAATCTGGTTTGCGAGATGTGTCTTACAATCTCTGACAAATACTGAGTACCAAATCTCCGGCTCTCGACTACAAGATCACGAGATACTGAGACTTCTCAATTGCTCCTAAAACAAATCATGTCAACAACGTTGGAAACTAAATCAAGGGTTTAATAAAATACTGATATATTGACTTGGAGTATTCGAGGCGAATCCAGGAGGTCGTATCTGCTCGCACTTTAAGAGTATGAGGAGTGCAAGGAGGACCACAAGTTCAAAGTCAATAGAAGCGACATGATCTCACGCAGCTGTAGGAAAGGAAAAGAATGTGCAGACTTGGGAAAATCTGTGATACATATCAAATCCGTAAGCAGCTAGTATATTCATAACAACGTGAGAGGATATTACATGGAAGAGAGTCAAAGACTAGAACATCAATCAACGGATACATAACCCATTTTGAGCGAGCTATTAGGCAGATGTTCAAAAGTAAATCAAGGGTTCTCAGTGGGAAATAACGTCAGAAATCTGAGGCTCACTCAGCAACGTCAGCATCAAACATAGAAGTTATCCTTGCCCAATGCAAGTTCCCTCAATTGACGCCATCGGATATAGAAAAGGTGGCTGCTAAGGATGAAGGCCGGAAGCGTGAGCATCGTTTTTCCACCAGTATACCTTGCCATAAAATTGTGAGATTTTGAGACGAAAATCGACCTGCTGCTTCTGAATGGTTCTTTCGATTTTAATTTATAACTAAAACGTGGTGTGACGTGAAGTTTAACTCTTTTCCACTTTAATATGTGAGCCTTGGCAGCCACCTTTTTCTATACTCAACAGTGACGCTCGCTTCAATGGTCAGGGAACCTTGTTCCACAGTTTCAATGAATTGTTGTTGATGTAATTCCGGGGATACCCCGTGAGAATTATACCTTCGGGGCTCGGCACTTGTACCAGTAGTGTCCGTCCGTACCTCCCATACTATCCGACCTTCCGAAGTGGAAAGGTGCAATTGAGACTAGCGCAGTGGAAGTACTACTAGTATTAAGTCAGAGCCAGAGCTTGCTGATACTCTCTGATCAAGAAGCTTTTGCTCCTCCAATTATCTCGCAAACATGTGGTCGCTCATACATAGGCTAGTTCGGAGCTTGAGCTAGAATCGGGTAGCTGACGCGGCAGATGATGGCAGGGCGCGAGACGACAGCTGCCGAATCGGGGAATAACAAGCTTAGTGTACGAAAGCTAACTGTGTAGATTGAAGCCCTACACTACAGTAGCAGCAGTCGGTATGCGGCAATTGTCTCGTTGGGCCAAACGAGCGAGCCGTGTGAGGTGATAGTGAGCATGCGTGCGAGAGAGATCTGCAAGGTTTTGGTGCGAAAGTTTTGGTGCGAAAGTTTTGGTGCGAAAGTTGATCGGGATGGCGGAAATGTGGAGGCGGTGTACGTCTTCGCATGTCTCATATTAAAGGCGATGAAGTAGATGGCTGTGTTAGAGCTTTCTCACCGTATGAATAGTTTTGACGGAAGCTCGGGTATGAGGGGAAAGTGTGGTCGTATATGGAAACTCTATTTCCTGCATATATCTCGTTTCGCTCATACTCAATCTTGACACCTGAACAATTGACCAGATATTCAGATCGTAAGAAGTGACGAGTGTCATATCATAATTCATCATGTCGACATCCAATGATACGCCAAGGTACGGGAAGCGACTCCTGCCTCAGATAATTGATGAACGAGCCAAGTCGGGCTATTCACGCCCATTTGCCATGTATCCCAAATCCACAGATTCGAGCGCTGGCTTCCACTCCATCAGCTATGCACGGGTGGCAAATGCTGTAAATCGACTTGCTTGGTGGCTCGATTCCTCGATGCCTGACGACGAGGAAAAGGAAGTGCCATTCGCATATTTCGGTCCGAATGATTTGAGATTCGTTATATACCTCATGGCGGTAATGAAGACTGGAAGGAAAGTATGTTCGGGATGAATGTTTTCCGGAACAAGGTGACAGAACAGAAGCTGATGAGTTTTTGAGGTGCTATATGCTTCGCCGCGAAATACTGTCAAGGCTCAATTGTCGCTCTTCGAGAAGACGGGTTGCAGGACAATCGTTCTCTGCCCGTCGGTTAAACAAAGTCTCCAATTCTTGATCGAAACGTCGGGTCTGCGCCAACTTGAATCTCCTGGACTGGATCAGCTACTTGCTGAAGATCTGGTGCCGCACTACGAATATAACGTATCATGGGAAGACTCTACGACCGCAAAGTTTTTGACGATACACACTTCCGGATCATCAGGTATGTGGCTGAAAGTTGCTCAGTATGTAGTGTGTCTAACTCAGATAGGCGATCCGAAGCCCATACCTCTTGGGAAGTCCTATCTGGGCGGAAAGGATTGTGCAAATTGCCTGCCAGAGGATCAAGGCGAAGCCGCCATGAAAGCGAGTTTTTCAAAGGAGAATGTTCTTGCCTTACTTCCAGGCTTCCATGTAAGCAGTGCAGTCATTATCTGGTGTTCAGTGAATGCTAATTGTCATGTAGGCTGGTGGAATCGGTGTGCATACGATGACCGGGTTTCTTGAGGTGACATTGGTTCTCGGCCATCCTGATGTTCCGATCTCATCGGAATACGCTTTGGAATTATTGAAAACTGGCCCAGCGACAGTGTTAATCTCCCCGCCATCCATATTAGAGGACCTGTCCAAAGATGAAGCTGCCTTAGAAGCTCTTTCAAAATTGAAGCACGTAGCCTATGGAGGTGGACCTCTAGGACCTAATGCTGGTAAAATCCTCGCTGGAGCTGTTCCTCATTTGTTCAGCATCATAGGATCGACAGAGGTAGGCATATTCCATATTATCATGGGAAGCAGCGATCTTTACGACTCCTTACATTACTTTGACAACATCGGATATCGATTCGACGAGGTATCTGAAGGAATGTTTGAACATGTCATAGTGAATGACGAGAGGACGAACAAATACCATCATATTTTTGATGTATTCCCAGAGCTGTCAGAGTACAGAACCAAGGATTTGTATTCTCCGCATCCAACTGCTCCCGGATGGCGGCAGTATAGGGGAAGGATCGATGATTTAATCGTCTTATCAAATGGAGAGAAAATCGACCCGATTCCGATGGAGAATAAAATACAGTCTCATCCTTCTGTCCGATCTTGTCTGGTCATTGGGGGGTCCAGGTTCAATGCGTGTCTTTTACTCGAGCTGAAAGACGATCAAATACCGCGGAGCGAAGAAGATCGACGTGCGCGTTTGGAAGAGATATGGCCAATCATTAAGGAAGCCAATGAAGTGGCCCCGGGTCATGGGAAGATCTTAAAGTCATTGGTTATGTTCTCGACTATTGAGAAGCCCTTTTTAAGAGCTGGGAAAGGTACTGTCCAGCGACAATTAACCGTCAAGGCTTATGAAAAGGAGGTCGATGATATGTATGCATCACAAGAAGGAAGCTTACTGATAGAGGGCCTTACCCTGACAGAGTCGAACAAGTCAGATGATATAAAGATCTTCGTGCGGGAGATCCTCGACCAAGCCCTTGATAGGAAGGAACTCAAAGACTCTGACGACATTTTCCAAAAAGGACTGGATTCTCTGGGCGTGTCAGTCATTGTGCGGCGGTTGAAAGCTGCACTCAAAGTTTGCTTTCCATCCTTGAACTTCGAGGACATCAGCCCTCGCTTGATTTATGGTGCTGCAACTGTCGATGAGTTGACCTGCGCGATCATGGCTCTCATTGACAGTAAAAGGGGGGCTACTCATACAAATGGGGTGATACCCACTCGGAAGGCCAGAATGCAATCTATGCTTGAGAAGTTTTCAACAAACTTTCCCAGCATTGACACGCAGCATCCACCGGCTCCTGTAGAAGGCCCTTGGACCGTCCTCCTCACTGGAACAACGGGCTCATTGGGAACCCATCTTCTGGCTGCCTTAGACCGAATGCCTCCGTCTAAGATCAGAAAGATCATCTGTCTCAATCGGTCTGCAGATGCAAAAGAGCGACAACGTAAGTCGAATGTCTCTCGTGGGATTGACGCGACATGGCACGACGGCGGAAAGGACTCCAAAGTCGAGTTCTTCCAGGCGGATTTCTCTAAGGAGAACCTTGGCCTCGAAACCAAAGTGTATGCGGATCTCTTACAGGAAGTCACCGTCGTCATCCATACCGCCTGGCAGGTCGACTTCAACCTCTCAGTTGATTCGTTCGAGCCGCAAGTCCAGGGCGTACGAAACTTTCTAGACTTTAGCTCCAAATCAGCAAATAAAGCACCTTTCTTGTTCATCTCGAGCATCTCGACTGCTATGCAATGGATGGACAAGCACTCCGACCTCAAGGTACCGGAGAGCATCATTTCCGACTTCGAAGCACCTAGGAACATCGGCTATGGTGAGTCAAAGTACGTGAGCGAGCATCTTGTGGACAAATTTGCCGCCGCATCTGGAATCACGACAGCGGTTCTTCGCACTGGTCAAATCGCTGGGCCCGTTATCGATGGCGGGCTCTGGAACAAACAGGAATGGTTACCATCCATCATCGCGAGCTCGAAATATCTAGGGATCTTGCCCGAGTCCTTGGCTACAATGGAAACGGTAGACTGGATACCTGTCGACCTGCTCTCTACGATGATCGTAGAGCTCGCGGAGAAGGTGGTGAGTGGAAAGGGTGAGCCAAGTCAAGGAACAACAGTCTACAATCTCGTCAATCCGGAAATCACCACTTGGAAAACTCTTCTGCCTGCTATACAAGATTCCTTGGGAATTGAGAAGACCGTGCCGTTCTCTGACTGGGTGGAAGAATTGCATCAGAGCAGTTTTGCGAATAATGGCGCTCTCATCGAGGCAAACCCAGGAGTGAAGCTCCTCGACTTTTACCGTGGCGTGAGCGAGAAAAATGAAGCTTCAGAGGGCTCTAGATACGTCGTCGATAACCTGAGACGGGATAGCAAACAAGCTTCGGATTTGAGAGCGGTGTCTCCAGACTGGATGAAAAGCTGGCTGAAACAATGGAATTTCTAGGCTGAGGAGCAACAAGCTCGTGTTGCTGTGAGACGGAAATGGTGGCTCAGCAATGATATTTATGCGTAAGGCTTTCTCGAAACATGCATATCTCGTGTTCATCGGAAATAATGAATGATTTTGATGATGTCTTCATGCGGAGAGAGTTCCGGAAGGAGGTTGAAGATCTAAGCTATGAGACGTTGTTAGTGCTTATGTTGTGGCCCAGGGGTGTTTACCTGAAGGTGCCCAGTGGCCCCGCTTAAACTTCAATATCGTACCGACTTTCATCGCGAGATCTCTATATCCGGATCTACCTCCGTCTCTCTGACTATTATGAAAAATTTCCTGTAAATCCGAGTGACACGTCTATTTGACAGCGAGTCGGCGAGTTGAATACCCACGCTCACCTCAGATGATACGACTCAATCTGCATCTTCCGAGGATAAGTTTATGTGGCCGCCATTCAGGACGATATTGAGATCTTTCCTGCCGAAACATTTCTTGTAGTTACCTCTATCTTTCCTTTATTTCTGCTGAAGCATCGACTATCACATCCCTATCTTACCGCCCAAAACCAAAAATGTCCTCCCCAGCCCCCGTCAAAGTCCTCCTAGCAATCCACCCCAAGATGGACATTCTAGACTTCACAGGTCCGCTCGAAGTCCTCGCCAGCGCATCCCATACACGCATCACCTCATCATCATCCCCGAAAACCCCGGTATTCACTCAAACCGTAGCATCTCTCACACCGACCGTTCTCACCCACCAGAACGTGGCTGTCTCACGCCACGTCCCAATGTCAGAAGCTTATGCTCAATTATCGACTTTTGACATCCTCATAATCCCGGGTGGAGGCTCCAATAGTGTTCTGGCCGGAAACATGGAGCCGATACATCTCATCAAAGATTTTGCCGAGCTGCCGAAAAAGAGGGATGGGAGCGTGAGGATGATTTTGAGTGTTTGTACGGGAGCGCTATTCCTCGCTGAGGTGGGCGTTCTAGGAGATGGGATGAAAGCTACGACGCATCCATTGTTTTATGGAGAGCTAGAGAGGTTGTGTAGAGGGAAAGGAGAGGTTGAGGTTGTGAAAGAGAAGTTTGTGGTGAATTCAGTGAGGAAGGAGAATTGTTTGAGGGTTGTTACTAGTGGTGGTGTGAGTTGTGGATTAGATTCTTGCTTGTGGTTGATTGGAGAGGTTGCTGGGACGGAGTGTAAGGAGAATGTGGCTGAGATGGTTCAGTATTCGTTCCATGAGGGTGTTGTGAACGCTTGATGGAAATTTTTGTTGTTGGGGAGTCTTTGGTTGTGATGTCTTGATATTAAGACTTTGCTTCACAGAACCACTTCACGCATTAGTCTTCAAGACGATAGCTTAATTTTGTACACTGTATGCTTGAGACTTACAGCCTACCCTAATTGACCTTCTCGCTATATGTGTATCCACGATAGATCAACGAAACCAAGCGCCCTCATTTCTCATAATTTCATGAAGCTTCACAGCTGTTCGTGTTGCTTTAGACGCCAGAATAATATATTACTTGAGCGTCATTGCTGGTGTAAATTATCCTACAATTTCAGCAGCGCCTAGAAAAGAGAGGGAGGATTGAAATTTCTTGTCTTATCATTGCTATTTCCGCATCACGCGCATATACTTGAAGATGTATAAAGGGCAACTGAAAACGCTACTTGGCGTACACATAGCTCACCTGTGAGACTTGAGGATGATAGCCCAAGATGAGGATTCAAGGATAGCAAAGATGAAAGAGCAAAGAACTCAAAGTGATGAAGGTTGATGTATAGACGTTGCGTTACGCACAGCAAGAGTAGAACAAAAACCGCATCTTCCCAACGTTGCGCTTACAAGCGAGATAGTCATGGTTCCTTGGATATATGAGTGCTTGCTCATTGCTTCGCTAAGTATCGCAATATCTTTATGGCAGCGAAAGGTGAAAAGAATGTACCACGTTACAGTCTTGATTAGACGTCCTCCCTTCAACAACGAAGCTTCGCCAAAGACTTCAGGAACTCATATGTATACCAGCCCGACCTCAATCGCGCAGAATACAGTCCATGACGACAGCCGATTTCAAGCAAGCATCGCTCACCACGCCATCGATCGCAAGATCCACAAATCTTCTCGCATCTCGTCTGATCCAAGACCTCATATTGCTCCTTTCAGCGGACTCCTCAACGATCACCGACAGAATAGCACGCATGGAGTCGCCTGCTCTTCTCCAATCCGGAAATTAGCCAACGGAACATTTCCAATGCTTAGCCGACGATCAGAAGATCCTCTCCTCCCGTCCCCGGGAACCCTTCAAGTTTCAGAAGGAACGTCATGACGTGCAAGAGACGAGAGGCTTAGCCGTCGATGTTTATGCAGCTCGTCAATGCAAAACTTATGCATCCAAGCAGGACCCCGAAGGCATAAAATATGCTTTGGGAGCTGGCTGTTCATCGCAACTTTGGGATGGGTTGGGGGAAGCATCTCGGCCGAGGTTTATGCAGATGCGGAAAGCGAAGCTGATAGATGTACCTATGCATAACTTTGGTGGTGATGCTCGATGGTGAGTGTGGAATTGCACTGCCCCCAAAGAATCGTTTCAGCTCCTCGGTTAACTGAGCTGAGCTTCTTCTTCTCGCCCTCTCCTTACAGCATGGGTGAGCTTGTACCAGTGAGTGTTTCATTGATAGCGAAGCTTTTTTTCGACCTGGTAAGCCACATGGGCTTTAAGCCACATGGGATGGCAGGTCTCGGCTCGGAAGGAAAGATGTTTCAATTTGTCCGTAGGCAATCAGGTTTGAGAGAGCTTTGTTTCGTGTAGGTTGTATTCTTTGAGTTTAGATGTTGTTGGCGAGGTCAGATGTGTAGGTAATAATTAGCAGATACGGAATGAGGCATAATGATAAGCTATGGGAGATTATAGTCCTACTGGAGAATACAGACTGACTTCCTGTAGCTGGGAGATGTGTAAATCTTGACACAGATACGCATTCGTCAGAACCAAGCGTTGAAATTTGATGCACGCATACATTGAGCCCATGGGTGAATCTACTTATGAAGTTGGATGGACTCGTGCCTGCTTTAGATGACAGAATCGGAGCCGAGATCTGTCCCCGCTGGGACCTTGCGATTCCTCTCGCGAATACCTCCTTCTATTCATAGACGGGCGCCGAGAACTGTGCGCTTGGTTTCTCCACAAATGGCTCTCGGTTGAAATCACATTGCCAAATACATCCAGCAGTGTAACCGTTTACGGATACCTCAGACAGTTCAGACAACCGAGCGCCACTTCCCGTGATTTCTTTGTTCGCCAATAGATCCACAACGGGCACGACTGCTCGGTCGAGCTTGGTATGAGATTGGCTGTTCGCTCGAAGAAGCGAGTTGTTGTTTAGAGGCGTCCGTTCCAAGCAACCAGGTTGAGAACAGTATCAAAACTCCCGAGCCGAATTCCACTGAGAAGAGTTGACGGCGTGCCGCCGAGCTGTGCGAAGAAGAAAAGATCAGTCGCACTTGGAGCCAAATCATTTGGACAAGGACCGCTTTGTTGGTCGCTTGTCGGTTGGACGAGAGGACATCTAGCACCGAGTACAGTTATGACCCGACAGGTCCAGGCTCATCGCACGTGTCATATCTTGCTGAGACGACATAAAGAATTATCACAAACGCACCCAAGACCCAAGCCATCTGATGAAAGAGAAGTCGAATGTTCCACAGAGACCAACAAACTCGAGAACTGACTGCCGCGTTTCGCGGACCTGTCAGAGTGGCTTGACAGGTTGCGGATCGAGGATATTTTGAAACAGCCTAACCGAACCGAATAATCCGGCTACTTATATTGTATTCTGTGCAGACGCTCGGCATCCGAACCCTCGCCTCGACTCGTCTGAATCAGTTGGACCAGGTCGCTCCCGTAGGCGCGGATCAGAGTGGAAGTGCTAAAAACAGCTATCTATTTTCATTCAACGATTTTGGGTCAGAGAGAATAGGCCTAGATCAAGCGATGACTGCATCTGGTCTTACTTACTATTACTAGGTGGTATGCAGGTACGGTACAAAAGTAGTAGTTTGGTCGCTAAGATACCTATCATCTTGACTCGCAGTCTATAGGTACGATTCTTCAATAAAATTGCATTCGTGCAAAGGCTAGACTATAGATAGAATAGATTTCAAATGCCCGACCCGACGGAGGGTGGAATTCACGGTGTCGCCGCAAAAAGGGGGATTAAGAGGCGGAAGATCACCCGCCCACTTACTGAAGTTACACACGGTTGGTTGCCCGACCAAGCGTACATACATATCTTAGATACCTTAGATACCTTAGGTAGACGAGTTATCGCCGCAACACAAATAAAGCTCAGACAGACAGACAGACAGGCAGACAGACAGATAGACATATCCGAGCCGGGTAAGGACTCAGGCGTGAAGTCCCTCTGAATCCAATATCGTATTGTCGCTTTGAGCAACCGCCGAACCCTCCAAACGATCTGGGTCCAGAGCTCGGGCCGGAGAGATCACAGGGAGCCTATCGGACAATCTACAGGCATCATTCCACAGGCATATCCAGCATTACAGTAACAGCCGCCCCTAGGGATTATTGTGGCGGTTTGGTGGCTGCAAAAGCTTCACTGATTGGTGTCTGATGGTATTATATTGTACATACAGTATGCCATGTCTGTTCCTGCATTAGTGACAGGGCGGCGCAGCGCTGGGACTCGACTCGACTCGACTCGACTCGTTCTGGGCGCAGGGGCAGGCGCAGGCGCAGGCGGGCGTTTCAACTTGAGAGCAGACTCGAGCCTCCTGGGCCAAGCAAGTGACCACAGCATCGCATCGGATCGGTCGACGACTCCCTTCTCAAATCACTCAACGCGCGCGCAAGCAAGCATGAGAGGGTCAGACCTCGAAGGGACTCGAGGGGACACCAAACGGACAAGGTCTATCTTGGGACTTCACTCCTCAGGCGGCTCTCGGATACCTTGTCTGCAGGGACGGATGGATGCCCTTTTGACGGGCAACATGGGACGACAGGAGAAGGAGGCGGTGGCAGTAGGTCATGGTCATGGCCATGGCCCTGGCTCGTTAACCACAGACAGCCAACAGATTGGGCAAGAATATATCTATCCTGGATATCCTCTATTTGAAGCTGTTTCCTCTCTCTCTATCCTCTCCAGGTCTTCATTCTTTTATCCATCTATATCATCAATCTCTTTTTTCCCGAGTGCCAAAGTCATTCGTTTCCTTTGCTCTCATCCTTCATTTTGTTCTAGTAAACAAACAGGTTTGCAACCAACTAGCATCGCTATCTTTCGATTTCGACATTACATTCTTACAACCATCTCTTTGTCGATTTTACTACCCAAATCACTTCACACATACTACCCCAAGAAACATCATGAAGACTTTCACTGCTTTCGCGGTCCTTGCCGCTGGCGCTGAGCTCGCTTCCGCAGTATGTCCCAAAACACATCAGGCACATATCCCTAGCTAACAAGTAAACAGACCTTCTTCGATTTTCCCAAATTCAACTGCCCAGCCAACACGGACAACAAGTGTAACCCTCAACAAAGCAGCGGTTTCGACTGGACTGATTTGGAACTCGGATCTTTCGAAAGCTATGGCCAATTCTCCTTCTCTGGCTGGGAATGTGCAGGCTCATTCGGTTCTGAGCGAAAACGCGATCTCATCTCGGGACGCACATTCAAAGACAAATGCATCACCGGAAAAGCCCATCATGACAAGTCCAAATCCCCCAGCTTCGGCTGTGGCAACACCCCTGATGTTAAGGATTTCTCCGTCGTTGAATTCGAGGTCTCCGTCGAGTTTGACTGCGAGCTTGAATTCTACTTCGAGATGCCGAATGGGTCTTCTTGCAAGCAGAAGAGTCACTGCTCCAAGGGTGGATCGGTGGTCAGGAATAGACAGTGTGGTGGTGCAACCAGTGTGACCGTTGTTTACCCTCCTCAGCAGCAGGGACCTGGAGTTGGGAGGACGGACTGCGAGCTTGGTGTTCACCACATAGCTTTTGATTGTAACCCGGCGTCTCCACCTGTTCACCCTACCCGGAGCACGACCATGCCTGCTTTGCCTGAGGTTACTCCTCCTTCTGATTCAGAAACCGATTCCGGTCCATTCACCACTGACAGCCCTGATGAGGATGTCTCGACTGTCAGCAAGCCAGAGGAGGCTACTTCGACTGCCGATGTTGTCTTTGCCTCACCGAGCTCTGTCAGCGTTCCGGAGATCACCCCAACAGCTAATGTTCCGGTGCCCACACCTGTCATTATGACTAGCTCCACGTTCTTGTTCTCCAACACCAGCAGCAACGTCGGCATCCCATCTCTACCTGCTCAGGTTGTCAGCAGCAGCTCAGAGGCGATTATCACTCCTTCCGTCCCAATCACCTCAGCTGTCGGAATACCATCTCCTTCATCCACCAGCACAGCCCCAGTCGATATCATAACTGTCATCATCACAACCTCCACCACCGTCTGCCCATTCACATCCACTCACGTAATAGGCGGACTTACCTCAACCGAAGTGGGTATCACGACATCCACGATTACCTTGACATCCACATCTACGATCTGCACCAAATGTAACGCTTCCCCCGTCCCATCTACTCCAGGTAGTCCAGTCGTTACCCCGGGCCCGGTTGCAAACACACCCATCTTCACTAAGCCCGCCGGTCCCGTCGAACCTGCTCCTTGTCCAGACGTCCTCCCATCGTGCCTCAACACCTGGCTTTTCATCTCCGGGTGCGCCAGCAATACTGATTCCTCATGCTACTGCCCATCCTCCAAGTTCGTGTCCAACGTATTCGAATGTCTCTCTGCATACGCAAAGAACGATGACGAGATCTCCCGTGCTCAGCAATACCTCCAAGGAATCTGCGCTCCACACATCGGACAGAACCCAGCCATCATCACAGGAGCCACAACCACTCTTAATACGACCATGGTACCCACCCAGACACCCGTCCCTGTGACCACGATTGAAATCTTCACCACCGTCACAGTCCCATGCGTCGAATCGACAGGCAGCTTATCCGGTTCCACTATGTCCGGTACCTCGACAGTCACTCTCATTTCCACCTACCTGACTGTCCCTCAAGTCGTCTTCCAGACTCTCACAGCAACCACTAGTGGAGGAGCTGGTGGAGCGAATCTGGTCGCTGGTACACCGGCCCCGGCTCCTGCCAGTCCTACCAATGCCGGGCCGATTTCTATCCCCAGCGGTACACTATCTGTGAGCAGGACTGGCGCACCCAGTGGTACTGGCTCGCCGATTCCGTTTGCTGGTGGAGCAGCTCAGCTCTCTTTCGGCTTCAGCGCCGTTTTGGGCGCTTTTGTCATCGCCATGCTCGCTCTGTAAACTTCGTTAGCTTGCTGGCAACATATCATGTATATCATCATTGCATTGTTCCTCGGCGAACTGCAATATTTCTTTTCCTTTTCCTTATCGCTCATGGGAGTGGAGTGCATTCTTCACGGCGTTGCATCACTTTACTTTACTTTACCTTCGATACCAACCTTTTTTCTCTTCTTGGGTGATGCTGCTCACTTCTTTGCTCGCTTGCTTGGTTTCAAGCTATCCAGCGGGAAAACGGCATGCACATACACGCATACATATATATACGCCATACAGATGTGTATTTTTCGTTCCTGATACAGGACATTACGGTCAGTCGGCCAGACTCATTTCCAGGGGAAAAGGAGAATGAGCGAACAGTGATTTTGATGGAAAAAGAGAGAGAGAGAGAGGAAGGAGGGGGTGATATAATGGAATTCGGTGTACGAGTATATGGAAGGAGTGTATGATTAGATGTCACAAAAAATATCATAGAGAAGAGAAATAAAAGGAAAACTTGAAACTCAAATACAAATGAATATCCTCCTCCTTTTTTTCTGTGCTTTCCCTCCTCTTCGCTCCCTTTACATATCATATTTGCGTTTCTCACTTTCTCGGGCTTATCTACTTCCTTCCCCATCCGCTGCGCAGCCACTGGGGTTATGCATTTTCAGGCTCTACCTAGCTTTCTAGTCTCCTTCTCCGGAACGATCCTTCATCTCGATAGCTGAAGAATAAGTCGGCGCGAACCATCACAGGACAGTACTGAGGGAGGTATGACTTTCAACTCGCATACTCACTCGATGACTTTTTTCCACTTTCGTCAATAGCTTTGATTTTCGTCCGAGACGAATTTAAACTTCCTTACCTTTGATCTCAAAGTCTTGGGTATTTTATTTGAAAGATTTTAATTTATCTTTTGTCTGGTTTTTCGTTTCTTTTTGTTGGTATTGAGGAAGTGTTGAGGGAATGAGGGAGTGAGTGAGTGAGTGAGTGAGTGAGTGAGTGAGTGAGTGAGTGAGTGAGTGAGTGAGTGAGTGAGTGANGAGTGAGTGAGTGAGTGAGTGAGTGAGTGAGTGAGTGAGTGAGTGAGTGAGTGAGTGAGTGAGTGAGTGACTTGGCGAGTGGGATAAACTGGGTAGGTAGGTAGGTAGGTAATTGGGTAAGATACCTTTGATGGTAGTATAGCTGGTACTAGGTACCTAGTAAGTAGGGGGAAATAGCTAGGCTAGGGCAGGGCTGGGGAAGGGACTGGGGAGGGGCTTGTGATATATGTATATATCTTATTTTGCTTTTAGTATAGGGTAGGATATTATGGGTAGTGAATTCGTGAGACCTATTTTCTGGGAGAGGGGGAGAGGGGGGCGGGGAGAAGAAAGGAGAATGAGGATTTTGATTGAGGGAGGGAGATACTATAGGAAGGAGGGGGGAGGGATGAGGATATAATAAAAGGAAGAAATATATAATTAAATTAGAGATTAAAAATAATGTTATAGAGAAGAGAAATGAAAATATAAATACCTTACTTACCTATACTATTATATTCTGACTTCTTTATGAAATTTGTGTTTCTCTGGCGGCTTGCTTGCTTTATTACATTATCTAGCTAAGGGAAAGTCTTATATGTATAAATATATGATATACAAAATACATGTGATTTTCATTCTTAATATAGGATATTACAGTCAGTTAGCTAGGGGGGAGGAAAAGGAGGAAGGAGACTCGCTTAGAGGACGGGATAGAGTGGTTATATTGACAATGGTTGGTCTACGATATGGGGAGTGCTAGAGGTAGGAAACTAGATTCACATCTTTGTAGTAGGCAGTATTCACTATCTGATATCTGCTGAGAAATATCAAGACGCAGACGTGCCTTTCTATGTCCATCATGCACTTTTCACGACCCATGCCTCCTCCATTATCATTCATCAATCATTCCAATTCATCTCGAAACGGAATTACCTCCACCTTACTAGCACCACTTCTGTCATATCCGCCCTCATCTCCCCTCCCTCCCACATGTTCAAGCCAGCTTACAATAATTCGCTGGAAAGCTCCCCCTCATCCCCCGTAGTTCCCCCTCCCACCAATCATCAACACTTCCTGTCTTCTTCGTAACCTTAATCTGATCCCCTTCACTAAACGTCAGATCTCCCTGGTTCTGACCCTCGAAATCATATAACGCAACCGCATACACCGCCAAGTTTTGACTCCCAATTCTCTTTGGTGGAGGGGGAGGTGGCTTTTTCTTCTGTACTTGTAAAGCGGAGGAGTTGGAGGAGTTGGTGGAGGAGCGTTGGAAATAGTCCATTGAGGGACCGGCGGGGGAATGGGACGAGTAGGAGGATTGCGGGGTGAGGTGGCTTGAGTAATCTGGGCCGGGTGTCGGGGGCGAGTAGATTGCTAGTGAAGATTCGGGGGGTGGTGAGGGTGTGGGTTGAGGCGTAAATTTTGGGACGTGATTTGAAGACGGGATGCGCGTTACACGTTTTTCTGGATGAGGAGACACAGATTGCGAATTCAATCCTTGGGTCGAAGGTTTCCGATTCATGAGGCCATTCCGCACATTCAGTCCCGTCACCGTCGTAGTAGGTTTCCTCCCTCCATCATCACCAGGAGTCATGGGTTGGTGTATCGCTCTCCCGTGGGCCAAGACGGGTATGTCTTCGATCGACATTTGTGTGGGTTTAAAGTCGTTGTTCCATGTTGATATTACTTCTCCCATGGGCGGTGGAGGAGAGGCGAAACCGGTGTCTTCGCAGTAATTGTGTAGGGCTGTGTAGTATTGTGCTAGGAGTGTGTTTTGGATCATTATGTGGACGGCAAGAAGGTGGGGGAGAATGGAAAAGGCGGCTTGAATAATGGGAGGAAGGGTTTCGCGGAGGGATTCGTCTGCGATTTTGAAGTCCTGTGGATTTCAGTCATAAATCTCCTAATAATGGGAATGTATTTGGTGTCTACCTCTGCAGCTTGCGCTAATTCCTGCTCAGCTTTCACCAAAGCAGCATTTTCTCTATCAGTACGCTTAACCTTTCTCTGATAGTTGTTGACCTTGTCAATATACCTCTCCCAATCCAACCTCTTATTATCCCTCTTCTTTATGATCTTCCGTATAGGTTGAATATGATCCTTCGCCTCTGTGGCAGGTTTGATGACTCTAGATTCCATCATATTAACCTCTTCCAGAAGATCAGTTTTCAGATCCGTAAACACATCCTTCAATTTGGACGTCCGATCCAGTTGGGCGCGCGCAGTCATGACAGGATCTCGACCATGTCCATCTCCGGCGCCGGCAATGGGATTGTAAAGTTCTTCGAATAGAGTGGTTGCTGAGACGTTGATTCCGAGGATTGATACCCAAGCGTCTCGCCAGGCTTTAGAAGCTTCGATCATCTGTTGCGAAGTTAGATACCTATGGTACTCGAGACCCTCACCAATTCATGTTGCTAACCTTTGTGAGCACTTTATCTGCATCTTCGTAATCGTTGAGAAGAACAGATACGCTTGCTTTGTCTCCAGCACCTTTATGTGTCAATTTGCCGAATTGGCGATGTAAGGAGTTCATCTTCTGTATGGCCTCGTATGTATGAACGTTTTCCTAGGCTCTGTCACCTGTCCTTGACTGATTAATTGTTCGAGGGTCTTCGAAGTTGGGATTGATGTAAATCCGTGAGGAAAAGACTGGTAAGGGAGAGGGTGCTTTATTGGTACAGTCTTGATATATGAAAGACTGTTGTGGAAGTAATAGTAAGTATATAGATCAAGTGGTGAAGTGAGGTTGGGAAGTTTGCTTGCTTATGTTGCAGTGGGATGAGCATGAAACGGGTCGGTGTAGGCGGGGTAAAAAGCAGGGCAGGGCAGCTCTATGCCTAGAAAGATGCGAAAGTCAAAGCCGACTGCAGTGCGACTCATCGTATCGTACTGTACAATTAAATGGGCCTGGCCATAGAAACGTATTCCTCAGCACAATGAGTGGACCAATATCCGTGTGTGAGACGTGAGACGGAAAATGAAGCTATTCCCAGCTTGAATAGACCTGACAAGACAGACAACAATTGAGGACGAGGAAGGTCGGGGATAGAAGTATTTTTTGGATTACTTGGCTCAGTAGGGTATCATGCGGTTTGATTGGCGGACAGGAAGCTGATCTCAGAAAGCATGTGACCCGCGTATCTTTCGCGACCAGACGCGTTCCCAAATCGTTCAGCACGTCACATTTCGACACCTTGCAACCAACCAGCTACCTACGGCTCGAAATAGTCCAAACCCCGATACAATCTTCTAGTCATGATCCAACTCGTAAAATAAAAATACCGTGGCGATGACCACCCAACCAGGTCTAACATCCGCCTCAATGGACGTCCCGCATTCACAAAATACCGCGCCCGTTCTCGAATTCCGCTGTCTCTACACAGCAGACATCCGACGGAAGCAGCAAAAACGCTGGCAAGATGGTAGACTCAAATTCCACACTTTTAACAAGCGCGTTATGGTCTACGACGAGAAATCAAACTTTGTAGGTGACACACACTGGAAAGGAAGTCACTTCGAGGAGGGCGAGGAGTTGGAATTGGAGAGAGGAGGGATACTGGTCGAGGTTGGGGAGTGTATAGGGAAGAGAGATCAGGATTTGACCGAGCTGGTGGATAAGAGGATCAAGGACAGGGAGGAGAGAGTCGCTGCTAAAGTAGCGGCTTCTCCTTCTGCGACCATGTATCGTGGGCAGAGTACGCCGACAGAATCAGCGCTTTTAAGACCGAAACCGCTGAATGCTATGTTAACGCCTACCGGTCATTATGGAAGAGCTGTTATGCCAAACACATCGCCTTTTGAGGAGAGGCAAGCTACGAAACGAGACGAGAATGAACCGCCAGCTAAGAAGAGGAGACAAAACAATATGACTTCTAGTAAGAACGGATATGCTCAGAATCTGATGGGTGCACCTTTATCTTTGGGTTCGGCAAAACCGTCGAGTACACCAACGATACGATATGAGCCATTCAAAGCACGGCCAGTTCACTCTTCGTGTTCTGAGGCCATAGACCTTACGCTGGATGATGAGGAGGAACGGAGAGCGAGTGACCTGAGACGGAAGGTTGCACAGGAGCAAAAAGCTGCGATTGAGAGACCGCCTCCTAGACAGAAGAAGACGAAGAGATCACCTCCGGCGAAAAGTGGATATGCTAGCAATTTGACTGGAACACCATTGATGTTGTCTTCATCAGTTGTCAGACCTCCTGCGAAGGTAATGATCAGTAGAGCTTTACTTGAACGGTATGATCATGAAAGTGGAAGCTCAGATTCAGAAGACGACGAACGGAAAGCTAGTGACATTCAACGGAATATCGCACAAGAGCAGAGAGCTGCTATCGAAAGGCCGCCTCCTAGGCAGAAGAAGTCTAGGGGGTCACCTCCGGCGAAGAGCGGATATGCCAGTAACCTGACTGGGACACCGCTCATGTTGTCTGGAGCCGGCGTCGTGCTATCTACCAAGTCTGTGTTGCCGAAAGCACCGGTTCAACAATATGATCTTAGCAATGGAAGCTCGAATTCAGAAAGTGAAAGCTCTATGCGTGTTGATTCAGTTCCTAGAACAGGTGCACAATTATCCAGGAAAACAGCTGCACCCCAGCCACGAAAAGAGAATTTCCAGCGCTTCTCAGAGGCTGCAGATAGTCCTGAGAACGCTATGCCACCTCCAAAGGTCGCCAATATTGTACGGGAAGTAAGAGCCTCAAGCCCTCAAGCCAGGGACCTGTTCGAAGAAGACTCTCTCGCCGAAGAAGACATCATTATTGATGACGAGCCTTTACCCAGAAGTATAGTCACTATACCTAGTGAGAAAGCGAAAGAGAAGCTCTCAAATAAGAGGCGCTCAGAACAAGAATCCTCTATCATTGATCTTGACCCTTCTCCTAAAAAACCATCTAGAGTAAAGAAGAGGCAGAAAGAAATGCCAGCGACAAAAGCCACCAGACCCTCAAAAGCTACTCCAAATGCCCAATCTCGGTCCTCGTCTCTACAAGATATCGAAACCGGCACTCTAGATCTACACCACCCAGGTAGCTTCAGCAGATCAGCCATCCAAGAATCATCCGCCATCGAACCGACACCAGACCGGCCAAGATCCGCACTACGCATCAAATCCAGACCTACCCGCCAGATGCTGATGTTAATGAGTCGTCCGAGTTCGCGGCCGACTGCTTCAAATACTTCTTTCGATAGCAGTAGACTGAACGTTCGAACAGAATCAAAGACAGCAGATGCACCGAAAGAAGTGGAACTCTCTCAAGCGACTATTCAGTTGAACACCTTTTGTGAGAACCAACAAGCTGAATTGGAGGCACGGCTGAGGCGTATTGAGTCTAAGACTGTTGTGCGCCATGTTGAGGAGGATGAAGATGAGGAGGATTATGATGAGGGTCTTGATCACCAGATGATTGATGTTCTTTTGACTCAGAAGACCATGCCTGGAAAGCTTCAGGAGAAACCAATCCGAAGTGTTTCTTCGAAGAGGAGTCTGGTTGAAGGGCGCCAGTCCCGCGAGATAGCAGCCGAGACGATAGCTGGGAAGCCTTCTTCGACGAGCAGTGAGCCTTGTAATCCTGATCAGATGCATGGATCGAGCCAGTCGAATCAGGTTTTAATATCGTCAGCAGCAACGGAAATGCAGGAGCAACACAATAGACACACCGAGCCTCCAATACCGGCACCTTCAGTCAACAGACTGTCAAATCAAAAGAACCATATATCAGAGCCGGCAATGTCTTCTCAGGTGAAAGATAAGAATGATCCTGCTGCCCAGCCGAGACGCGAGGCTACAGTTAGGGCTTCAGAATCCTCAGAGAGACCGATGAAAATTGGCAACGAAGAAGCCGTTTTGACCCGGGAATCGTTACCATTAGAAAGATCAAACAGTGTAAAATCGCCACCAACAGAACCACAAAGACTGCCAGCCAAATCCTGCGAGATTGAGAATCTTACAATTTCTGAAGAACCACTTAACGTAGAGCTTTGTACCTCAGACGCAGTCCTTTCAAAGGAACTATTCCCTCGAAGTATCGTAATGGAAAAGTTACCTCCTGCCCAATTCAAGCCGAATTCTATCAACACTTCATCTTCTCCGCCTATCAAGGAGCCAAATCAAACCACGCCCGCCGCGCCAGCTGCTCCCATCATCCACCACTCGCCAAAATCGAAGACTCCGCTACCTGACTCGCCAGAACTCACCAAGACTCCATGCAGTTCCATGCAGTCCTCAACAGCTCGTTTCCTTGCAATGATCAGTCCCTCACCTGCGAAAAACGTACCCTCCATATTCGGGTCGCCACAGCAAAAAGTGCCGTTAGTAGAGTCAATATTTGGGCCATCTCGTTCTTCAGAGGACGAACAAAAACACCTTATTATAAATGAAAGACAGCCTAATGTACACGAAGATTTGGCCGAGAAGCCGATTGCGATCACTAAGTCATTCTCCGCTGTTGAAGGCACGTTACACGACAAATCTGGGCCGGACGCAGGACAAGGAGTAGGCTTCAGCTCAGCAGGGGGAGGAGCAGGTGTAGCACGAAGTCTAGGAATGAGTCTAAGTACCTCAGACTTCGCAGCCGCTGACAGCTTTGTCAAACCTCGCGTTAGGATGGGGATGGGGATGGGGATGGGTATTGGTGCGCCGAGAGCTCGACTAGCAAACCCAGCGACGCGCGGGAAGCCGCTACATACAGTGGCGGCTAGTACTGTTGAAAGCTTGAGTACGATGTCAACATCAACGTCGATGCCTCCCCCGCCGCTTGTGGCTAAGACTGCGGGCTTGTTGCGAATAGAGAGGGAGCGAGAATTGGAGGGCGAGAAGGAGAGGAATGAACCGCTGCCTGCTGCGCCGCTGGATGGGCCTTGGAGTCGTGAAGCGTGGGATTTATTTGGCTGGCATGGTCCGGGGGTGAGTACGTAGCAGAGACTAGATGCCATGAGATTTGCTATGCTATCAAGATGCGTGACTCACCATGTGTCGACTTTTGGATTTTGAGTCTGGCCAACGTTCAATTCGCAATCAATTCTTACTTCATGACGAAGGGACTCGTGCCGGTTCCTAACATTACTTACCTTCGCGCTCAAGCAGGTATCGAAGGCCTTAGATGAGACCTCACTTGACTCTTTGGTGTAGGAAGTCTTTGAAGAGGCTGACAACCTATTCCCCACTAGTTCCAGGTCCAAGGACCTTCATCTCATGGCTTTCCAAGCTTTCCTGCCTTTCTGGCGAGCGGTACTAAGACTCAGCTTCCGATTTTCAAGTACCGTGTATTCATCTATTTACAGGGATACATGATAGTCTCCACCGAGAAGCGACTTCACCCTGAGCTAGTTCCTGAATCTAAGGGTTAGGACCTTGATGAAGCTGATACTTGCGACCGAGGCAAAAGATGAGGTCGGGGATGAGGTAGAAGTTGCTATGAGGACTAGAGCGGAAACCATGCTTAGTCAGCCAGCGTCTAAGCTTTGTCTCCAATCATCAAATTGTTTTGCATCTCATCTTCGCGCATCATCTTCCGGGCGGTCACAACAGGGCGCATTTGCAAACGGGCTATATTGACTTGATTCTAATGAGAATCAATCTTATTATACGTTGCATCTTACATCGTGTATCTTGCACTTTGCTCCTCTTTTCCTCATTTCATCCAGTCCGGAACCCGCCCATGTCCCATTGTTGTCCTGGCCAGCTGCGCCTCAGAAAGACTGTACGATGAGGTCAGGACGGTTTGCTTGCGCTCGTATCGATATGTATGTACCTAGTGATGTGTGTGAGTGAGGTCGCCGGCGCTGGTCTGGTGGGAGGGAATTCGCGCCAATTCCTGTCCGTCGATGATGCTGCTGTGCTCTACTCAGCCACGATGCCATCCCAGCTTCATACGCTTCTTTCTACCTACCACTCAACCACTTCACCAGCGCAGCCTATCAGCCCATCAGCCTATCAGCCTATCACGACCTGCATGAATGACCGCAGCCCCGACGACCATGGATGAGAGCAAATTATGCATTCATTTCCAAGGCGAGGCTTGTTCGTTCCCTGATTTGAAGTCGCGCGCAACCTTTCTACCTACCCTCCGGAGGCTGTTTGGCCGCATCTTGGTATACGTGTCGCTCTCAACTCTTGTCAAGTGCCTGCGCCGCAGCTGGATCGGCCGCATTGGATTGGCATCTGGGCGCGCCCCATTCTAATTTGCGCCCGCCCTCCTGCCTCAAGAACGAGATCTCACTCATGCACAAACAAACGCACACGCTCCGCCCTGTCTGCCTCATTACAGAGCCTGGTGCCTGTGATCGAGAAAAGATATATTCGATAACTCGTCCTGCATGTAAGTTGGCATTTTCTATACTTATTTCTCCATATCAGTCAAGTATCTCTCGAGTCTCTTCATTTCTTTCAATATATACGAGGCTCAGGGCCATTGTTGTCACGCTCAACCATTCAGTACAACAGAATCGCGAGGGCTGCCTAATATACAGCACTCCAATCACAAGATCACCTACCTCGAAGCTCGAATTTCGAAATCCCCCTTCTCCCGTCGAGCTTTTCCTTTGTTCCTTCTTGCGTTCCATCATGAGTATGAGTAGCAGAGGAATACCTTCGCGCCGTCATGGCAGTCATCGATCTACCAAAAATCGTTCCCTTCCCATCAGAAACACCAACCATACTACTTATACTTATACCCCGCCAGCACAGCCAATTGCCCCACTTACCTACCCACTACGTATATCAGAAGACAAGTTAGAGAGAGCTTTGGTATTATACACCGACTACTACGAAGCGAAGACGAGGAAGACCTTTGATCCAAGTCAGATAGAGGCACAATCTCCCCTCAGCCAGCTAGCAGGCTTTCTGAAAATCCCTGGCTCCTCAGCCACCCCTTCGGTAGCATCCTATGTCGCCTCGTCTCAATTTACCGAGTCTGTTGTTTCCTTCGACGATGAAGCTTCGCCTAATTCACCACCGGGGAAACCGGAGGGGGGAGAATTGATGTCATTCGACGGTAAGAGGGTTGTAACGAGAAAGAGGAGGCCTTTGAATCCTATAGCAAAGGCAAAAGCTGCATTGATTCGACACCTGGTATCTTGTTGTGTCTGCAGAAGCCGGAATGTCAGCGTAAGTGATATAATATCTACCCTTTGCATTAGCAAAGTTTTCTGATTTCGTAAAGTGCCCATTGGAACACCACGATATAGGTCGACTAGAAGAACTGCGCGTGCAGCGATCTTCTACACCACGTCCCCAAGCCGACAATGCCTCCGGTTCTTCGAATTACAGCTCGCAGCAAACTGCCACATCCTTACAAACTGACTCACTCAATGCACCGAGTTTCTCTCAATCACAATCGTTGATGGGTATTGGAGGTATCGGTGGGGATATGATTGCTCCTGTAGCGAAATACACTAGCCACCTAGACATTCAGTCACCGGTTGGTGGAGCATACGACGAGATTACTCTGGACACACCAAACCGCTCCTTCGCCGTTTTGGACAACCCTTCCACTGATATCAGTTCAAATCCCTATAGCTCGTACGTAGATGGTCAAATGCTCGCGCTCGGAGCCCAGCGTCAGGGACTATACTACTGCCAGCATCAGCATCTGGATGGAATATGTCTCGAGGCTTTCACTACACCCGAGGATCTAGAAACCCATTTCCACAACATCCATTTCCCATTCACTAGGATGGAAACTCCGTCTCGGATTTTGTGTCTTGCTTGTTGCGATTTTACCGATCACGTTGATGCACCCTGTATGAATTGTCATGCGGTGGATAGGATTGAAGTATGGGTTTATGGACACTTCATTGGGAGAGGTGTTGAGATTTCAAGCATCAAATTCGACCTTGACATACTACGAGATGGAGAGGCGGCGTATGCAGAGGGTTTCAGAGATGAGATTGACAGAGCCAATTGGACGCCGACTACTACGACAGTTTTCTCTGACACATACGCGACTGAGATTATGGATCAAGGTTACTGGATCCATGACGGTGAGACCAATACCAATACGGACAATGGCATTTACGACTTCCAAGCCGACTTGGAGGCCAGCTTCAACGAGTATCGAAATACCACTGCGCATACCGCACCTTATGTCCCCTCGCATCATAGCTATCAGGGGGACATGAGTCCTATATTTGACGACAAAGGATTTCAAGGTCATTGAAAAATGGCATCCGAGGTGGTGCTCTAGGCATTGGATTGTCTGGGTCGCTACCGACTGGACGCACAAAACTACCGATCATACGACTACCGGGATGTTCTTTGGATCATAAAATGCTAAAACCAACTTTGAGGTCAAGGTCAATCTCGAGATGGATGTCTGACACGATCCCACTCACGACTCACTCGGACTCGCTACAGGATTCTGAGCAACAGAGCTGATCGGCTGAGAGCTTGAGCAAAGCGTGAAACACAACTTCATATGGTATTTAACAAGATTTTCTTCAAACCCATAGCACCAATTAGCTGCTGACCATTGACATAGCATCATCTTACTTCACGATCATCCTGAGTGACTCGTCATTAGAACTATTACAACTCAGAAAAGAGGCATAAAAATTGGACACTGAACAGGACAAATAGAGACAAGGAATGTCATTCTCCTCTCTCTGCTTTGTGGGATCAGATATAGACCTGGGATATTCTGCAAATGAACAGGAGTAGAGATGCTAGACCACACTATATTGCATCGCATGCTTGGCTGGATATATTCAATGCGTTTGATGCAATGGCGAGCGTGATGTACCACGTGGCTCCAGTCAAGGATTTGCAAGAGGCGACCAGTTGTGAAGATGAGGTGAAGGACAGCCTGTGGGGAGAGATTATCTAGTACAGACCGAAGCAGGGCTTAAATCGAATGTCTATGATTATTGCAATATCACTAGTCCGTACGCAAGATCTCAATCTTAATCTCTATCTCAATCCTAAAAACATCCACAAATTCTTTCTTGAAGGTTCTCGATCCGATCTCGTTCTTCATGATGCGGCCTCATGGTAGGCCGCGTAGGATCCTTCTATTCTTTCTTCCCAGCACCTAGCAGTTCTAGAACCAAAACCTAGAATACGGCTTTTTCCTTTCCTCTGCTCCCCACCCACACACACACACTCTCTCTCTCTCTCTCTCTTGCGTTTCCGCGTTCTCATATCGTACTCCGCTCTTCTTTCTGACTTTTTTTTTTTGCAACAGCAAGCACCAACAATTCTACACAGAAACTTACCTGCGTGAAAACCACGTCCCCGATTCCCCTTCCTCTACCGCTTCACATTCCAGAATCGTAGTGAAAGTAGTATATAATATAATGTAATATCATATAATGATATACTAGCGCCCTCGAATATATATATATATATCTACTTATATATATATCTAATCCCACTTATATTACATCATATCGACCTACATTTATTACCACGTGTGTACTGTACTGTATATAGCGATCGTCCTGTGCTAAATAGCTGCGATACTTATATATTATTAGCTTTCATCTTATCTCGTCTATTCGGATGTCTATCTATCTATCACGATGCACAGTTGATGGATGCCTAGTGAGGAAGTCTGTCTTTGGATGGAATAGTAGCTGTTGTGATGCTCTGTTTTTGGAGAGGAAAGAGGGGAAGGGGGGAAGGAGGAGAAGGAGAAGGAGAAACGTCGGTGGGGAGGTTGATTATTTGATCTATGTTTGGTTTTTCTCGGTATCCTCTATCTAGAGAGAGAGAGAGAGAGAGAGAATAGGAGACAAGACCAGGGGATGCCATTACTATGGCATAGTCTGTCTATTGGACGGATGTGGATGTGGATATAGGCAAAGGGGGCGGCTCACAAGAGAAAGGTATTTGATGAAGGAACAAAGGTTACGAACGAACGAACCTTTAGAATCCTGCACCTCGCCATATCTCAAACACAGCATCCTTTCATTCATCCATCCCTTGCGGTCTACTAACCAAACCCTCTTCGCACCTTCCCATAACGCAACACCCACCCACAGCAACACCGACACAACGATGCCCTTTTAACGTCTATGAAATAAATCTCCATCCCCCTCTCACTGCGAGAAGCGCTTCCAGATCCTCTGAGCGATCTCGGTTTTCCATATTTTTTTATTTTTTTTTGGTTTCTTTTTTTTTCAAGAGAACCTGCTTTTCCCTCTCTGTTCCCTTTTCGGACGAGGAGGAGCGTTCGTGTTGTGTGAGTAATAGGAAGAGGAGTAGGAGTAGGGACGTTCTGATCCCCACTATCGCTCCTCTGGGAGGGAATGAATGTAATCAGGTCGGTGCATTCTTCTGGGCTTATAAAAAAATACCTCTTCTAAGATAACGGTGAATCGTCTTCTGTATTCGGGGAGTATGGAGTTTGTGGGATTTATACGCTTGCAGATTGTTGAAGATGGGTTGAGGAGAGGGGAGAAAGAAATTCGGGGAGAGGGCACGCAGAGGGATTCTTTGGGGCGTTCGATGGACTTGTGAGATGTTAAGCGATGGAATATTTTGTGAGGTTAGAGAGGCGTGGTGTAAACGGGCTTGTTGGAGGATGGTTGTTGGGGCGTTGGGGGTCGTCATTTTGATTGTGTTTGGAGGTTGGTAGGGGTGGGGCTATCGTGTATTTGTTGCTTTTTGGAGGGGTTTCTATTTCAAATGTTGACAAAGGTTTCGACGAGTTTCGAAGGAAAAAAATACACGATATCGTCGAATATCAGGATTGTTGGAACAAATAAGAAGATAATGGAAACAGGAGGCATTCGACTGAGTCTTTATGTGACTTCATAGAATATGTCCTGGGGTTGGTAGTATGTTTACCAGGAAAAGCACGTTGATATATGACTCCAAAAGAAAGGAGGTGGTTGCCCAACGACTTCGCTTAATGCCGCCTCGCTTCGCTTCGCCTCGTTTTGTTTATGCCATGTCGATCCTCCGTTAGGGGCCGCTACTCACTGTTTCAAGGAGCGGCCAATTTCTCATCGATTGAGGCTACAAAAATCTAGTTCCAGTACATATAGTTGAATAAAGGATAGCCAGGGGTAGAGTATCTGTCGGTGGGCATACCTCTTATACTCAGCTGCTGTGGGTGAGGGTAATATTATAGTAACGAAGGGGATACCAAAGCACAAGATCAGAAAAGCACACAACGGTTACTTGAAATTTTTTTTCGAGCAGTTGATGCCATTTCAAAAAAATATTGGATCAGACATAGAAGCGCGGGCGATGTTTACAGAGGAACGAAATAGAGGAAGGGTTCACAAAGAACTGGATTGAATACAGTACTTGGGATCACTGGAAAAACGGCTCCAACAGTGCCGTCCATCATCGACAATGCTAGTTTGTTGTTTCGGATAAAAATGTGCCTTTGATTTGAGATCACTGAAGATAAAACGTCCACACGAAAAAAATGACTTCAATTTTTTCCAATCTCTCCACATCCCTGCGCTATTTTGACGTCCTCTCTTTGAACCACTCTCCCCTTTTTTACTTGTCCTTTTCGATCTCCAGCTTTTTCGCCACGAATAAATGCATCGGACTGAAGATACCCTCACGACCACCATCCCGGCATGAATAAACACACATTGAAACGGTTTCCAGCGCTTCCATCCTGGCCGGATGGCAAAGATGCAGTACGTCCAAGATCTTCCAGAGGAACCAGACCGTGTTGTATGCTAGCGGTGTCAACATGAAGCAATAAAATCTGTCGACCCAAGTCATTCCATCGTACTTTTGGCCATCGAGGGTGGTCCTAGGTCACACTGTTAGCCCAGAACACACCTATCTCATCGAATGCCATAAAAGGTAACTCACCACCATCCAATAGGATTACTCTTGTCCGTCGCTCGGTCATTCTCGACCACGATCTCAAAACCCGCCTCCTCCAGCGCCTGCACGTGGGCTTTCACACTCGTTAACAACGGCACACTCCCACCTCTCTCAACCTCATTCCTAATTTTCCTATGCATCTCATTCCCATCATCATATCTATCCGTAAGTACCCAATCCAGCATGCCCAACACCCCTCCCGGTTTCAGTACCCTAAACGCCTCCTGATAAGCCTTCAACATATCCGGCGCACAACACAGCGCCTCAGTCGCATACGCCTGATCAAACTCCCCATCCTTGAACGGCAAATCCACAAAATTGCCCTTCACCATGTTGACCTGGTCCTGCATACCACGCTCCCTATTCAGCTCATTACTCCTCTCAACATGCAAATCATTGATCGTCACCCCCGTCACTCTACATCCCGTAAACTTCGCCATCTCCCTCGCCGGTCCCCCGACTCCACATCCGATATCGAGGACCTTCATATCGGCAGCCATGCCCATCGAGAGCGCGAGATGGTGCTCGTGTCGCGCTTGTGCCTGGTCCCATGATTCGCCGGGGTAGTAGCCGCAGAAATGGAATTTGTTGCCCCAGCCGCCTTGGTAGTGGTCGGTGATGAAGTCGTAGTAGGCTTCGTTGAGCTTGTCGGCGTGTTGGTTGCGCGCGATACGTTGCTCCTCTGTTAAGTTGCTTAGGTCGGCTGAGCCCCAGACTTCGCGGTAGCGGAGCCCAGAGTCGTAGTTTTTGGTTGTGCCGGAGTCTCTGTCGGCGAACTTTGGCACCGCGGCGCGGTCTTTGATCGCGTAAATTGATGGGGGATCGTGGTCTGTGGGAGGGGTGGCGTCTTGTGTCATGTTTGTGGTGATGTTGGGAAATGGGGTGAGTGAAGTGATATGTCTGGCTTACTGGATCTGGTGTCAAAAGCAGAATCCTCCAACCAAAGATGATTTATGTCGCTGCTCGGTTCTTTGTGATATTTCTTCTCGCCGGATCTGCACAGTGAGGGTCCACAATCTTTTTGTGAATGCCTGCGAAGTCTCTGAATTTTTGTTGGTATTGTTCTTACCTTACTATTGTTCTTCGCTTCGTCGGGCGTTGAAGAATGCTCGCTTAGCAGACATTAGCATGAAATAACATCAAGCAAATGGGCAGAACCCCCAAATGCATAAAATCGTACGGGATACTCACGAGACAAAGAAATATTGTTTTTCATGTGAATGGTGTAGAAGTCAGCATGTGGAAAATGCTGCACGCAGACGAACCACTGTTGATTCACAGCCAAGAACAGCTAGTAGGTGCACAGTCCACTGCCTCGTGAGGCTGTAGCTAGTTTGGAGCCATGAGTAGGCGTTTTGGTCTGTCAATGGAACGGTATAAAAAAAAGCTGGCGAGGCCTCGGAAATGCTGACATGGTCTGTTCCTGTAAAGAGGCATTCAGCATTCGCTGAGATGCCTTGAGCTACCCTCACTGCAATATAGTATGGCGACTCCATAGCATAGAACAAACTCTTGGGAATCATGATTTCATCGTAAAAACCACTTAACCCAATATCACATCAACCAGGAGATGCAGGCTGACCCCATTCAAGAGATTCTTCTAAATCTAAGGGACCCCAGTGGGAGTATCCAGAGAATTGCGAAACCGGAGCATCAACTGAAGGGAGCAAAAAAGATGACATTGCGTCTATAACTTATACACTTTTTACTTTTGTTATCATACAGATACAAGCCCTACCCAGCCCAGATTAAATCCTATCTATTGAATCTTCTTCCCACTCGAGGCCAACTTCAATGGAACAGGCTTGCTCCACAACCACAGCGCAACAAACGCAACCCACCCAGTGACGGTAACTCCAATACCCGCGATCCACGGCCAAGCACCACTGATAGTCCAACTTCTTGGAAATTCATCGTGAGCGAAGTGACGGACTGTAACTGTACTCTTCTCTTCTACATTGCTGTATAAAGGTCGCTTGTAGTTGACTTTGAAATTGAAGATTCCATGCTGGTCTGGGAGCTTGAAGCTTGTGGTGTAGTTACCCCAGCCAGAT
The DNA here is from genome assembly GCA_900074905.1 of Rhynchosporium agropyri. Lineage (NCBI taxonomy): Eukaryota > Fungi > Ascomycota > Leotiomycetes > Helotiales > Ploettnerulaceae > Rhynchosporium > Rhynchosporium agropyri. The sequence goes on along the minus strand of FJUX01000129.1, from coordinate 47,949 downwards.
GCGCTTTTGACGTATTGGAGTGGGAGACGATGGAATGGAGAGAGCATGGAGAATTCGAGCTGGAGAGAGTCTCCAGCGGGCAAGACGAATGGTCGAAATCTTTCCCAGAAATATTCCCGGATTACGATGTTGTATGTCTATATGAATGTTAGCATGAAGCTTTTGGCTACGATAGGAAGTACTTGCCACATTCTGCTTCACTCTGTAAATCTTGGGATTTGCGATGTTGCTCTGAATTCCATCCTCGTTGAGACGGTGCTCAATGTTGAAGACATCTAAGATTCCAATCTCTCCAAATGTCCAGCCAGAGACTTCCTTTACAAATGCTTGATTGACAGTCGAGACGGCTTTCGCATCCTTTGCGACCCCACCGACTCCAGCGCTGCGCTGCACCTTGGCGTCAAACCACTGGTCTTCCAACATCTCTGCTGATCCAACAACAGTGAAGCGCGCAGAATTGCGTGCCTGCATCGTAGTGATCAAGGACAACTGTGGGCCAACAGCAAATGGATCCTCCACACCCTCAACATCCTCCTTGGGGTTGTACGAGTATGCAGTACGAGGAGCGCGAAGAATTGGAGTCAACAATGGGCTGGCGTTTCCTAGGGTTTGTCCGACGCCTCTTGGGAACGCAATAACCTCTTCTCCCTTTCCATGGCCCTTGAAGAAGTTCCTGACATCAGGTCGGATGGCATCTGGTCGGGGAAGGAGGATCACGTCATGCTTTTCAGAGGCGCTGATAGTGTCGTAGTTGAAGTGGTCTACGACGAGGGAATTGCGTTCGGTGGGGAGGTGGATATCGAGTTCGAGGAGAAGGGACACGAGGGAACTTGGGGTTGGTACGGATGACGACAGGGCCAACATGATGTTTCCACCTCCGTTGATGAAGTCTAGCAAAAGCTTTGGGGTAAGATTTGGTCCGAGTCCTGCTTTCTGTCAGTCTCAATCCAACACTTCCGATGCGCCCGGAGTATACATACCCTTCGACTTGGAGGGGAGAATCAGGACATGATCGTATGCCCTCTCTCCTAGGTGGAATAATGCGACCTTTTCATTCTTCGGCGACTCGAAAGTAAGTGAGAAATCTCTGGCTAGAAAATTCCCAATATCAGTACAAGTGCTCACTATGAATTGCCTTCTTCCGAAGCTCTAACCTTCTAAATCGGCAATATATTTGGAGTACTTGGACTTGTCTGCCAATTCCTCCAGCACAACCAATAACCTGTAATCTCCTTTCATGTTGATTGCCTCCACCAGGGAGGTTATCCCTAGGAAAAGCGCAGGAATTAACCACCTCATTGTCGTTGATATGTGCATGGGATTCCAGCTCTTGGGTCTATGGCTACGCAGCTCTGGAGCTTTAGGAAACGTACTCTACAATGCCGGATGAACAGTTAATCCGCGGAAAGGCACGTGATAGTAACGGACCGAGCTCCTGGCCTTCCAGCTGGAATGTCATTGACTCCAAATCAACCATTACTTGCAACAGTCCTGCCACACCAGAAACATATCGCAGGGTGGTCGCATATCATCAATTGAGTAGGTGCCATTTTTATGAAGCTATAGATGTATTCTAATGTTGAGCAGACACGATGTCGGCCGTTCCAAGATTCTTCTCGCAACCCATCAGATACATGCGATGGGCAGCGATTGAAAAGCCGGCGATCTTCTTCTCGATTGTCATTGGAAGCTTGGGACCAGTTACGGTATTCACAGTCCCACCAATTCGGAGGATGTTGGGTGATGAACAGAGACCCGAGATACCACTCACATATCCAAGTAGGTCAAAGGAGAGGACGGGCAGGAAGATCACCAAACTAATGCTGTACTGCAGTCCCAACCGGACCGAGGAGAACGCTGGAGGGCTTCGAGGATGAATGAAATAGGCGCATGAGGATGGAGCGAATTGAGTCATGTTGGGAGGATTGTACATAACATTGGTCGGCGTTTTACAATGGATTCACCAGTCATGATTTGGCATACAACTCATTCTCGTCTTTGTTCTATCTACGATCAGATCGCCATCATTCCTTGACCACCTACGTTTCGCAGAAAACATTTCGGAGGTGGTCTTGTTTCCTGGATCCGATCTACGAGGCACTTTGCAACACCACATGCCATAAGACATTGAGGTGCCATAACTGAGTATGAAGCCCAGCAGCGAAGATGTGCGGAACGATGGACTGAAATCGGCAGCACGACTCCTAAATTGCATCTCACCACTAAACCAAATCGGTTTGGTGGACGCACCAAGCAAGTTAATCTGATTTCATCCTTCTTTTGCTCTACTGCTTGGATCGAATTGGTTGTTCTGACCCGCGGTTCATGTCTTGTGCCGAGGCTCTAGCTGTTGCTTCTCGATCGGCATCTTCCAATCCTAAGCTTTCGAAAGTCTGGAAGCTATAATCTGGCTCGAAGATGAAACTTCTGAGATAGTAGGAGCAGCAAATTTCATTATGTGTCGAACTTGCGTTCGAGGTCCGGCCTGGGATTGGACTAGTGGGCAATATTTGAAAAGTTTGTTTGCCTCATTTGTTTTGCGATATCAGGTTTCGACTGCTAAAACTTCCCATCGCCGTTGTGGCTCTTGTCGTCCAATCGTAGTCTACCAAGTGTACCAAGTGGTACTTCCAGTATGCCTGTGCATTTTTATTTTTTTCTCCAACAGTGCTACTCAGTTGGACAAGTAGCTACAGCAGGGTACCTTCAGAGTACTCGTTCTCGATAGTCGTGGAACTAGCTATGCCAAATCCTGTCACTTTCCTGAGCTATCCGCATAGGGCTCGTAAACAGAATAGCTGGCAATTGATGTAATCCGGTATGGGGACTAGGTCTTCCCGCACATCTACCCGAAGTCGTCCACTACAAATGTTAGGTCTAGCACATCTAGCCTTGCGTGACACGAAATTTCATCCAAAATAATCATGACTTCCGGATAGTGTCCGGTACCACCAGTGGGTGTCACAAAACGTTTACCACGCTAATCATGGTGGTACTGTCCCGACGATGTCTTGGGCTAATGATAAACCATTATGTTTCCCTGGTTGCTCCTCCACGGGTGCGATATAGGTCAAGACGGATTTGAGAAAGTGTATTCATTCTCTGCGAGTCGTGTGCGAGATGTTTAGAATGCTTTTACACAGCCTGCTGACGTTCCGTACCACGAATCGATTTCAGCTCCTCTGTTGTCTTTGTATTACTTTGTATATCAGTCTATTCCAGCGAGGTTGGTATTCAACCAGCCGATTGTCTTGTACCTGTTCATATTTACATGTGTCCCGGATGCCCGGAAAGCTTTCTGTTCCTCATTCTTATCCTCATCTCAAAACAGTCTGCCATTACCCCAATGAAGCTTCTTTTTATTCCCATGGTTTCGGCCACCTTGGCCAGCCCAGCAATTTGGAAGATATACGACCTTGATAACAATGGTATACAAGATCTTTGCTTTGACGACGACTTTCGAGTCGCTTACTGCTATGATTCCCAAGGAAAAATTACAACCTTCAGTGGCACTGTTGGACCTAAACAGACCTCGACGTCCGGAATGAAGGCTGTAACAAACCTGCCAACATTTACTTCCGCCAAACCAGTCTCCACTGCTAAGCCGACAACCTCTTCAAAGATTGAATTGTCCTCGATTCTCGTTACGTCTAAAAAAGCAACCTCATCTTCCATCGTAGTCTTCTCCAAGGCAACTTTGTCACCCAAAGTCAGCTTCTCATCCAGAGCAAGCTCATCATCAACGAAACCCCTAGATTTCACCACCTCATCCAAAACCGCCAGCCCAACAGACCCTCCCCTTCCGACTTCACCTCCCAGCAAGGTACCAAATGGAACATCTCAACAGTCGGCTACATCTACTCCACCAGCATGCCCGACCTCTCATGGGACAAAGGCCGCACTTCCGTTCTCTCCAACCACATTTTGGAACTTCGGCGACGTGACTGACAGCGACCAAACCCTGAATGATGGCTTCTCTATGGGCGCCGCATTTCATGCTCTCAACGGAAATATCCTTGCGGCTGACACCAAGGATATTCTGAATGTCAATGATTATAACTTCGCGAAGCCGGATCGAGTGATGAGAAGCCGCCAGCTGGTGATCTCTATGGCATGGATAATTCCAACGTGGCCGAGGTAACTCCAGGAGTTGGCATTGGTTTTGTCGTAAGTATATTTTGAGCACTGGACAGAAGTGCCGCAAAGTCGCATAATCTTGTAAAGAAGTTCCTAACATTTACTCGGCGCGAGATCTTCAGAAACGCTACAGGTGGTAATGAAGTCGACCGCGGATCTGGCATCATCCGCGTTACACTCGGCACTACTGTCCCTATCGCCACCCGCGTCGGTCCACTTATCATCGGTGCCGACGGCATCCAGATTGGAATTACGTCCATCCTCGCGGCCGAAGGCTACATCTACGTCTACACAAATTACGGACCCAGCGGGCTCACGGTCGGACGCGCGAAACGCGCCTCCGCTTTCTCGGTGTCCTCATACGAATTCCGTACCACTTCCGGCTCATAGGTCACCGGTATCCCCACAACAAGCAACATGAATAATTATGGTATTGATGGCAAAGTGCATTCTGATGGCCAGGGAAGTCTTTCTTCAATAATTATTCGAGGAAGTATATGTTCTTGGTTGGCGGATATGGCTATGATATGAGTTTCCATACGAGTGACGCGCCGTATGACCCGTGGAGTGGTGAGTATCGTGTTGCTGAGGCGGTGGGGTATGGTATTGATGACCATCCGGAGTTAAGCCCGGATGGCGATCATAGTGTTTTGTATGTTTCTAGTGGGGCGGCGGACGGGATTACGATGAGGAAGATTGAATTTAGGTACTAGGGGAAGGAGTTTGTGGGATATGAATCGGAGTGTGGGATTTGGAAGGATTTGAACGGAATTGGATAGGGTGGAAAGGCGTCAGGGAACTTGTGGGAAAGAGCATATCTTCAATCACTTGGGGAGCAGGCTCACTCCATAGTCGATTAGTAGACAATATTTTGTACCATGCAGTGATTCCAATACACGGGATTATTGAAATTCAGATAAAATATTTTCGACATGATCCTTACTCTTCGCTCTTTCTTTAGCGAGGTTAATCTACAGCAATATCATCTCAAAGCACAAGATAAAGATGGGCCAATTTCTAAGAGAAACTTGACTTATAATACGTGGTCTAAGCGTCAGGTACTTATGGCTGGACGATGGCATATGTTTGTTTACACACTTACGCTGTACCGCTACGAGATCTCACGGCGCGAGTTGTGAGCTGAGTGATGGAGATCTGGGAGAGGTCACAGTAAGCTAGAAGCAAAGTCAAAGACAATCGAGAACCCGTTCAAATCAGTTCCCCAAGTTGGGTTATCCACCTCGATCCATAATCTAAAAATAAAAATAAAACCTGGATACGGACTCATGTCGAGTTCTTCAAAAGGGTTTCGACGATCCAGCTTAGGTGAATTCCCATAGGTAGCAATCAGGTCTGCGCGACGGTCGGTGACAATCAATCCACTTACGGGGTCCAATTATGGTTATTGCCTACTGTTGCTTGGCCAAAGCATGGCAGTATAATTGCAACTCGGATTGGAATCAACCCGACAGGTTGAAATATGCCTTCGTATACTCGGAAGAGTAGATCTGACAGAAGTTGTGGCGTTTTGCTGTGCCTCGCTTACGCAATACCGCACGTTCTTGATGTTTTGTTTTGCTGAAACATTCTTGAGATGAAGATTGTTCTTTGGAATTGAAACCGAACCTTTCGAAAGCCTGAGATGTTAAGTTATCATATATTTAGATTTTGTGTCTCTTCATCATTATCAAAATCATCATACAGCTATCCAACCTATCCGGAATGTATAGAAAAAAACACCGTCGTCATATTTGCGTTATCACGCCAAGAGTACCAAAACGGTGGCGCACAACCCACTTCCGTATTGATATTGTCTTGATTGGTCACATACCTTTCTGTCAAACGCAACGACCAATTAAGCTTTGATACGGTATGCGGCTTATCTGCGACCTCGTCAGAGCGAGCGAGCTGCCTGGCTCGAGTAGTTGTGGATGTTTCGAAGCAAGGCTCGGAGAGAAGTGACCCCGACAAAGCTAGTCATAACACCACGTACCTGGAACGCGGGTCAACACCTTTTACGAGAATACGATACGTATGATGCTACATAATGGAATGATGCCCACATTTTGGGACTGGGTTCTCTTTTCTGCTACAATCTGTGCGACTATACCAAGATTCGGCCTGCGTTTCTGTGAAGAGAGAGACTGTCTTCGGCCCTTATTTACGCTCTTTGTTCGAGTCTTTGTTTGGAGTGAATCACATAGATTCGGAATTTGATTCGTTTGCTCCTTCCCGAGCTAAAACTGCGCCGCTACCGTAGTAGCCTCGTCACTACCTATACAAACGGTCAACGTCTTCCGCCTTTTAATATCCTCTTTCTCTATCCTCGATTTCTTCATGCCAAAATGGATTCGTTGCTCTCTAGCACTATGAGTATCGTCGCTCGGAAGACCCGTATAGAGCTGTTGGCGGAATGTACAATTGAAACTTGCCCGATCGATAGCTCTTACTACTTCTACCGTGTATCCCTCGCTGCGAATGCTACCCTAGCTGCACTTTTGTAAGTGATGGTGGGAGACTCCCAAAACTTCCTCTTTTGAATGTCACATGATGATATCGAGACATAATCCATCCTTCTTGTGTGGTCATCCAAATGTCATATTATAGTCTCCAGGCCATGCAAACTCCTTTTACAAAAAAAAAGTTATTCATATGGCCGTCACTGACCCCCTTACCTCCAGCGCCATTTCCCTCATCGGATTCCTCGTCACCTATGCAGTCACACGCCGAGCATCAGCTTTCACATTTGCCGTTACCGCAGGCGTGATTCTAGAGATCATTGGTTATGCAGGCCGGATTATGAGCTGGAAGAACCAGTGGAGCGAGAACGGGTTCTTGATGCAAATCGTGTGCTTGACCATTGCACCGGCTTTCATCGCTGGTGGTATTTATCTGTGCCTCAGACGTATCGTCTATGCTTTCGGGCCGGAAAATTCGAGAATTGCTCCGGAGACTTATACACGATTCGTATGTTGAACACCCACTTTTCAATATCATCACCCACTAATGTGCCATAGTTCATCCCATGTGATCTTGTCTCTCTCCTCCTCCAAGCAGCAGGTGGAGGTATCGCTTCTTCCGCATCTCACCAGCATAAATCCACCAAAATCGGAGACCATATCATGGTAGCTGGACTTGCATTCCAAGTCGCAACCCTCTTCATCTTCATGATTCTTTGCGCCGACTTCGCCATCCGCACAAGTCGCCGGTACAAATCACTCGGCGAAGCAGCTTTCGATCAAAATCCACATTTCGTCACTCTCCGCCACTCCTTGAAGTTCAAAGGTTTCCTCGCCGCCTTAACCCTCGCCACGATCTGCATTTTCTGGAGGTCTGTATACAGAGTGGCGGAGCTCGCGCAAGGATGGACGGGAGACTTGATCAAAAGACAGTGGTTGTTCGTCGGCTTCGAGGGTGTCATGGTTATTGTGGCTTGCTTGGCTCTCAATGCTTTTAATCCGGCTTTCGCTTTCTCGGAGGGTGTCACGGGCTTGGGTGGATTGGGAAGTAAAAAGAAGATGCGGAAGGAGAGGGAGAAAACGAATGGTAATGGGGATAATTTGAGTAATAGTGATGTTGATGCTGGAGTCAAGACGGCTGTTTAGAATAGGTAGAGACATGTATTGATGAAAAGATACCTTAATAGACTTGGAAGGATTGTCCAGGAGTATAAAATAGATAGCATAATTGTCCATCGTTGTCCTTGAACCCTATCCCTCACTCTACGTGGATGTAGATATAGAACACAATCCAAATATTGAATTCTGTATTCATGAAAACCCAGCGTATTTTTTACTGGTTCCCTTATCTTCTCTGGTGCCAGGATCGAAGCTTTATATACTTCGTCCTTGAGAAAGGTAATCTAGACTTGCTACCCGAAATTGCTAGTGAAACAAAGTCATCAAGTATCAAGTATCAACTATCTGTATAATTTTGAAGAAAAAAAAATTCTTGGTAACGTCCAGAAGAGTTCTTTCTGACTTGTAAACCAGGTTAAAGGGCGTCTCGTAAACTGGTGCTTCAGCGATACATAGCCATTGGATGAATTTATGATCGAAATACTTGATCAGAAATAAAGTAATACAAGTAGGTCTTGTATGGCCACTGTAGCTCGACATCAAGTTCATAACTCACCTTGGTAGATCCGTAAGCGAAAACCCTAAATCTAACTTGTTTACTTCTCGGATCCCAAGTACAGGTCACCGCCAACTGTGAACAAAAATCTGATACTTGTGCGAGCGAAAAAAATCTATGCACTAGTATTCTTTTTTCATTATAGACTGGACCGCGGATCTTCCCTATCGCGAGCAAACCAACTTTATTCAATCTGCGGTACGCTACTTCTCTTAGCTGGCTGAGTTCCCACGACGCTACCATTATTTTTCCTCGGTCAAATTCTTCCACTTTTCTTTCTATCGATCTAAGCCATCTGATATCGTGGCATGCAAATCAGTTCACCAGGCCCAAAGATACATCACGTTGATTCGAAAAAAGGAAATCATGTTCCGACAACTTCTCCAAAACAGCTGGAAGCGGACAAGATACTCAGTTCTTCACATGCCAAATCCACGACAGCGCACGATGTACGTCCTCCTCTCAAACAAGAAACTCTCCACGAAGGCTGTCGATGCTCGAATAAACTTATCCATGTCTGAGAATCGAGGTTGTGCGAGGAAAGTCGCGGGGACCAATACTAGCAGCATGCGGAATATCCCAAGGAAAATTCAACGTCGGTGCTTAGGGAGAGCGAGAAGTAGAGTAAGAGCTTACCGCCGTGAAGGATTAAGCTTTTCGCGGTCAATTTTATCCTTGGCTGTCTTATATTATCTGCTGCTGCTGCAGAGTCAGATTGGGATTTGGAAGGAAGAGGAGGAGGCTGAGAGGGAGAATGGAAAGGAGGATGGAGAGGGATTTGAGATTATCTGTTTTGGTTTCATCTGAGATGTTTTGAAGAGAAGGATAGTTTATAACAATTGGGAGTTTGTCTCGTGGAAATTGAGTTGATGCTGGGTATTGGGGAATTCGGATATGGAATGTCAGGAATTGTCTGGTATCAAGTTAGTGAGTTGGCTTTTCACTAGACGACATCGCGAGCACGTAATCAACGCAATTAGACTGCGATTGGCAAAAGTCCCGTTTTTAGCAAACAAAAAGCATTTGAAATTGTAGTGCAGTCAGTAGAAATTAAACACTTTACTAATGTCAGGAAACAGTTACGCGAGTTTGAAGTGATTTCCTTGCTTAGTCTTGTGATGTTCTCAAGAAACTAGCATCGAATGCTGGCATTGATCGATTGACTAGTGATATCTTGGCTGGAGACGAACATGACCGCGTTGGACAAAGGGCAGCTTCGTTAAACCTGTTATCCCGCTAATTACCAGCTAATAGCCTCCACTACCCTACTCTTTTTAACGCTTCTGCTTGAATGGTTATTACATCGATTATACGCACTTCAGATATTCTATATCATTCCCATACTACTGCTATCAAAACAAAGTACTCTGGTTCCTAAACAGCAATCATGTTGCGATCATTCCTCCAAATCGGCATCCAGAACAACTGGAAGAAAATCACACCCCCTATCTTCCGCGCGGCAAATCTTCAGGATCACATAATGCCCATCATCCTCTCGATACAAAAGCAGTCTACGCAGATCGTCGGGTCACCGACCGGAATACCGAAGTCTCCCTTCGAGCCTGCGAGAAGATCTCAAGAAACCACTACCAGTGAATCATTCCTTCGATTTGCTACCCCGAATCCTTGGACTCATATAACACCTCCTATCTTTCGCGCGACAAATCTTCAAGATCACATGATGCCTATCATCCTATCCAATCATGCACAATATGTCGTAGACACGACGACCGGTTTACATAGATCTCCCTTCTATCCTAAGAGAAGACCTCAAGGTCCTCAAGAGACCAGCAGAAACACAGAGGTCGGTTCAAAGGCGAAAACTGCACGTATGGATTCTAAGAAGCAAACCAAGCCTATAAACGGAAGCCAGTCGGATAATGGAAATGTACGCCCGATCGAATCGTCCTTTCTGATTTGATGGTGCATATTTAATAATTCAGTACATATGCGTTTTTCCCCTCGAATACGAAGACCATATAGCAACAGCCTTCCGAGCTCTCAAGCGCAAGATCTTGGAGCCAGAATGCAAAAAGAAATCTGAAGAGATATGATAGTCTCTCTCCCAAACTACCGGGTTATCAGCTTTCCAACGCTTTCATCTTCGGAAGCACAACTACCAAAAGGACTTTCGATATCTAAGAGTCTGTCGAATAGACGGCGATAGCATAACTAAACTATAAATCGAGAGTCTGCTTTTAAGACGAGAGAAAGCACGATTCCGAACAGGGACGATGGAAAAGATCATATCAAATGGAATTTTGCGAAGAATTACTAAAGCCAAGAGGACTCGGCGACTATCACTAGGCTCTATGTTTCTGCTCCGATACTGTGCATGACATAGCTACTCATTACCGCGGAGAAATCCCTGGAATAGGGTCACAATTATCAGACCAGAGTCCTGGAGAGTTTCGAGTGCGGTATGAATGTTTATAAGTTTAACGGGAATAGATGCTTTCGGATATAAACAAGATATAAACAATCAGCAGAATGCAGCAACAATGACGCAGGAAGCTCGTATCGCCAAAGGGGAAAATTGCGTTGATGGATCTTTAGAAATGCTCAGAGTGATAAACCATTACGAGCTGTTTGAACTTTGACTCTTTGAACGAGCGGTCACTGTTATCAGGCTGCAGGTTGCTATGCATGGGTATTCTTGGGTTCTAAGTATAGAGTCTAGTGAAGAATAAATTGTTACCATGTTCATAAAATCGTACCCATACATAGCTCAATCCCTATCAAAACTCTCGGTTGAATAGTCTTGTGAAAGGTGAGTAGGCACAGAGTGAAATAATTCCCTCTATCATTTCCTTGAAGCTCAAGCAGTCGTATTAAGTGCAACGTTCTTACCGTAGCGTTACATGTCTGACACTGAAAAATCCACGGTCACTCGAACTATCGTGATATCGAAAGCTGATTATCAATTCCTAGGCTGAAGTAGTTTGACAGAATGTATTATTTTCGAGGCCGGTGAGAAGTGGCAGGTGTACGGTCGAGTTTACTCACTTAGGATGGTTTTAGGTTACAAGCCGTAGTTAGAGAGTCCGTACATGGTAATGGTCTAGGTAGGCTTGGCACTCCAATATCAGTGCAATACTTCGAAGAAGTTACCTCAAGACAAGTTTGGGATCAGAATATATTCTATAGTACATACACCAGCTTGAAGCTGGCGGTAAATAGTCCAAACCCGGTGAGGGGAGCACTGTTCCAGACGTCTTGGTTTACTCGAAATTCTGCAGATATGTAGCAACCTTGAATATTTTGTATCATAAAATGATGTCTCTTGATCTGACTGACTGATCGGGTTTTCAGGTTCAGTACGCTTACTATGTAATTCTGTCGGTTTTTCATATTGGCGTACCGTTATCTGTCTATCGTTAGACACGTCTAGCTCATTACTGACCGGCTACTCGATATCATTGCCGTAAATTCTCTCAAGGAAGCCGCCTTCGGACTAGGTGGAGGAGTACCAGGTACTTTGAATCAGCTTGCAGCTTGATACTAAAGTCGTTGAAAGATAAGAGGATATTGCTAGGACTAATGCTTCGAAGTCTCAGTCGTCTTTGATGACTTGACTGGAATGAGAGCTGATATGGCAAATTTAAGACATGTTCATGACAGTTTATAAAACATCGCTTTGCCAGAGATGAACTTATCTACGCAGTATGCTAGAAACAGGTAAAGACCCCTTCCCAAATCGTCCTACATCTTATCCAGGCAACGGCCGGAACCATTTTCAATAATTCTAGACTGCCTAGGCATACCGACATATGTGAAATCTCACGTCCACTTCCGCCTTCTTCTTCCTTCTTCTCGTAACACTCCTCCCATGAAATAAAGTCGCTTCACTTCACCACATCCATCCACTCAACTTAATCTTCAATATGAAGCTCGCGATCATCGTTTCTGCCCTTGTTATTGTTGCCTCTGCCACGCAAGTTGAAAAGCGCGATGGTACAGATGCCATTTAACCTATACCTTCTACCAGCTACATACGCGATCCCTATCCCTAGCAAAAGTCCCATACCAATGAACTGGCAATCCAATTTCTTGCAGTCCAGACACCCCTGCCGCCTTTCCCAAGCCAACGCGATTTATTCTGCACCCAGACCGCTGGTTGTGCCCCCTTAAGTATCTACCACGAGCGTAGTCCTTTCATGGATCCTCATGAAGTCGGATGACCTAACCCTTCCTCCTTCACTGAAAAAAGACTGCCCGGTGTTATTGAATCTCGCTAGCATTTATGAAGGACAACCTTCACTCGAGGAAGGGGTGCACCCAGCTGGTGCACCATTCCTAGTTTGACTACGAGTACATATCAGATGCCTTTGGGGAAGACATCAAGGCTAAATTCCAAGAGGTCCTTCACAGGCATTCGAACCTATTCCGCCATGGGCTAGGCCGGTTTAACGATAGAGTCAACATGCCGGTACCCTTAAGGAAGGTATCGATATCAACGACTTAAAAAGAGCACTATTCCCTCAATTTCACGAGACAAGGTGGAAATGGGCAAGATCTTTGGACTCAATGAGAGCAGACGGCTCCTTGATACCTGTACCGCTCGGACGACCATCTCCGGCTTCGGCACCTGCTTTTGTCGTCTATAGAAACGGGAAACCAAGAGTCGTGGTCGATCTGAGGAAGGTAAATACGAAGTTGGTACTGAATGCGTACCCACTACCCAAGGCCGACGACGTATTATCGCTATGAGCGGTGCCACGATTTCCTCCAGCGTCAATCTCATTTAGTCCTTCTTCCAGCAGCCCTTAAAGCCGGCGGACCAATTGGAGACCGCCTTTGTGTACCACTGGGTGACAAACTTGGCAATGATACTGCCACCTATGAGGGATAGTACAGAGCTAATTCCCAGGTTGTTGTTGTTGTTGCTGGTATGTTTCTTTGGGATTGGGATCTGGATTTATGTTGCGTCGCGACTTGAGGGGCTCGAAATATTTATGTGTCGAAATGATGTACTGATATAAACGATCAGGATCTAGTGGATATAAAAAGAAGTAAACACACCGCTGCTCCCCAATCATTTAAGCAAATCTTGACGGAGATATCGTCTAGAAGGCGGATTGAGAGGAATCAAAGAATGGCGTTAGGAGGAATCGCGAAGTACATTTAAGCATAATGTATAGTGTCCGATAAATGTTGAAATGTCCAACTCGCTAAAATTGCAGTGATGAAACAATGTGATGATACTGCGTGGTAAATATGATTTGAAATCATGTTCAAACGGGGAGTCAAGAGACTTAACGCGTACATATCCCTTCTGGTTACAGCTGCGCTACCCAGCTGCTTGTTTGAAAAATTCGTTTCAGATCGAAGGGGTCCTATGCAGGATGCAAATTTCAGCAGCGCGTCTCTTCAGCTGCCGTCATATTGTTCGTGGATGAAGAGTTGTGGAGATGTCCCGACCCTATGCCCAACGCCATTCCCAAAACGCCACAAATGCACTCCTGCCCAGATATTTTACACATCGACCTTCCCCTAGTCCTCCCTCCCCCACAGTTCTTCCATTCAGCATCTCCTCGCCCTATAAGCCCTTCCTAAACTTCTCATTCTCCACCTCCCTCCAATCCCTCGGCTCCGGCTCATCGCCCGCCGTCTCTTTCACCGTCGTCGCAAACGCCGGCTTGCCCGCGTAAAGCTGTCCAGCTCCCCCAGCTGGTCCACCGCCCTCCAACTCCCTACTCACAGCAATCGGTTGATTGCCTCGAAACCTCTTCCGCATATCCACCATCCCACGCTTGCATTCCCCGAGACCTTTCTTCAGCTGCTGGCATTTCGTGGGCATATCGTCGATGAGAGGGGGGCGGAGACAGTCCCCTGGCTTGTTACGCTGGATCATTACGCAGTCTGATTCTTGGAGGCATTGCGCCAGGGCTTCTCCTGTGTAAAAGAGGGCTGTTAGTCTTTGTTTAGGTGGGTGGGTTGTGTGAGTTGATGGCAGGGAGGGGAAGGGGAAGGTAGCACATACTGATATCTCTACACGAACTCGGCATCTCTGCAAGTCCTTCTGTTGGTCCCTTGATTTACTAGATGTACCCTTTTTGATCGATTTGCCTCGAGGGCGAGAAATTGTGGCGTCGACGAGGCTTGTTTTTCTTCCTTGCTGCTCGATATGAGGAGCTTCTGTACAATTCCTCGAAATCAATTGCAAGTACACACCGCCGTATAATTCTTAGATTGTGGAGAGAGTGCGAATGGTATTGAACGTAACTATGTAAATGCCCTTCGATTTGAAGTTCGGTGCTATTTCGAGCTAGCTCCGGAATATCCTTTTTCCGCTATTGTCTGATCAAAATTGCCGCCATACTCTCTCCGTAGAAATGTTGAAACTTACGAAGTAAAACCATATACACCTCGAGGTCCCTCCTTACCATCTGCGATTTGAGAGCTATCTAGATAGTGATCACACTCCTTTCATGAATCCAAATAGAGAATTTTACAACATAGATATATCACTCGTTCAAAAGATTAGCATCAAGAACTCCAACCTCGTTTTTCAGTATGCAGATAAGAGCAGGGCACGTATCTCGCTATCAGCCTATAATATCTTGCACATATCTAGCTAGATATGTATTTATATATATAGCTTTACATGATCTTCCGCGAAAGCTATTCCATGAGGTGTCCAATAGGTAGCTTAGCTCTATCAATAGAACTAGCTTAGCAACAGAAGCAACCTGAACCTTATCACCCTGGTATCTGGTCTCGCTTAAAAGAATAATAACATCAATACTAACAACATCGAGGAACGAAAAACATCATAAAACCGATATACTTAATTCTTAGAATCACCCTATTAAATCACTCCCTATTCTTTAAGAGTATATATATAATTACTAATATATCTTTTAAAGGTTTATTTTATCTTAAAACGCGTCGTTTTAGTTAATCTAGTGACGCGCTATTAATCTAAATAAATTATTACTTTATACTATAAGGGTTACGCGGTATAAGAGCTTCGAATACTATACTTGAGCTTCGAATACTTCTATAGAATATTCGAAGCTCTTATGCTACTCGAGCGATATCAGCAGGAGACTTTAAGAGGGAGGCTAGTAGAGATATTTATAGAAGTATCTTCGCAGATAACTCTAGTCGACCTACTCGAGTAGCCTCTGCTACTTTCAATCGAGTAGTATTACGAATAACGAAAAACCTCGGGGAAGCCCGAATTCAATATTTCGGGATTACTACTTGTTTAAATATATAGTATCCGAGGCAGAAGACTACGAGTAGCAGTAAGTAAGAATCACTATACGAGCCTTACCTTATACGATTCGCATACTATAAAAATAATTCTACTTAGCTAGTTACCCTCGATATATACCTACTATAAGAAAGGGCTAGGGGTTCGAAGGAGAGAGTATTAATTAAATATAAGGATAAGGCAGAGTAGGGTAAGGCTAGGGCTTAGGTATCGAGTAAGATAGGCGGGGCATTCTTCAGCGCTTTTCCCTACTTTAACTACCTATAAGATAGGGTTTTTTAGCTATTTATCGAAGCCTAGGACTTCTTTATAAGTATCGAGGAACTACTATATATTTACTTTCACAGGTGGGACCGGAAGGCGTAGCTAGCATATCCGGCATAGGCCTTTCAGGCCTAGAACCGTTATATGAATAAAAGAAACAAATAAACAAACACTAACAATATCGCCGAACTCTGTTGCTTATAGGAACGGCTCTCCGTCGGAGGAAAAGGTGGTCAGGATTGACATAGAGCGTGATTCTCATCGAAACAGTTAGTGATCAAATTTCTAGTGATTCAATCTCCTTTTTTTTTTCTTTCTTTTTTTAAAAAAAGTCATATAAAATCTCTGAATAGTCCTTACTACTTTTTTAAATTTCAAAACTCTTTTTCATCTTTACGTCGAGAAATGAAACACTATTCATGTTGGAATCTGGCGTTCTCGCTTGTCAAAATCAGCCAGGCATTCATCCGATGAAGAGGAACGGCCATCGCTTCTAGAATGCCTACAGTTGGAGCTTGTTGTGTTCGGTCAAGACTAGTTACATAGGCAAGACGGTTATTGGTAGTGCGATTTTAGATTAGGACATCAGCTCCAGTTCTGGATAAATTCTTCATCTCAAGGAATTCAAGAATTATGTTCACGACATCCTCTTTACTCGCGACGACTGATTCGTACCTATAGGAATGCGAAAGTGCGTCTCATGTAACCTCGATAACTCCAGCAGCGGAGGCAGGTTCGGTTATTAGTGGTACATCACTTCAGACCGGATCCAACAGTCGGTTTAGCGTAATTTTAGCGTGGAGTGCTCTTATTTTCCAAAGGATGGACTAGCACTTAGTATATGCCCTACCCACATCCACCTCCCACCCAAAAATCCGGATTGGCATCCCAACCCATAAGTATTGCTGCAGTCACAGGCAGCTCGTAAGTTTATATTTCGATCACTCATCATTCGATCTCGTTGGAAGTACTGCCAAGACAACACTTAGAACATCTTGCATTTTACGTCGATTTGGAGATGGACTACATCAAGAGACTGTCCGTCCCCTTTCGACAAAATATTTTCAAATTCATCGCTGGATCTCACGACCCAGAAATTCAGAGGCCAAATGCACTGGGCAGCTCGCTTCTGGCTAAACTCCCAGCGGAGCTACTATTACATATTGCGAACGTCCTTCCCGTCTCATCAGCCGCATCGTTTACTCTCTCTTGCAGGCAAATCAATCATCTGGTCGGAACTCGATACTTCGAGGACCTAGCATCTTCGTTTGACGAAACACTGGTATTTTTGAATCTCATAGAACGGGATCTCCAGGACTACATCGTTTGCAAGTCTTGCAGAAAGCTTCACAGAATCCGAGATGCCAGAAAATACACCGAGAATGGCCGCCAGATTTGGCCGGTGGTGACAACCCCGAATTGTCTCGCTGACGATAGAAGGACAATGGTTTCACAATTTCTTCATGATAATTTCAGCACAACTGTTTTCAAGATGGTGATGAAGCGTCATTCTCTTTTTGGACACGATACTCGAACCCGCCAACTTTTGAGACTGCTGTCATGGCAAATATTCCCTTCCCACACATGGGGAACCCTGGTCCAAAGCGAAAAAACCGAGTGTCGGATCAACAGTGGTTCTCTGTTTACCTGCAAACGCGTAATTGTTCATGGCGCGTGCAAAGGTGTCGAGCAATGGCAACCGTGGATCTGGATCTGCCCGCATCTTGAGCTCAAATCAACAGGCCCGCCTGGCAGTCTCCGCATCATAACAAAGTTTCCTCTGGCTATTAAGGAGATGTGGTCAGGATTACTACATTCCAAGGAAGTTACCGATACAAAGAAGACCTCATGGGGTTCAAGCTCAGGGTTCAGGCAATGTCGATTCTGCCGGACGGAGTTTGAGACTACTTTTGAGCATCATAATGGTTGTAAGATGAAAATCAAAATTACCATCTGGAAAGATCTCGGGCAATGGCCGGAAGGCGAAGAATGGAAGCAAAAAATCTATCTCTCTCCCTTAGATCGGCTGTCGCCTCCACAATCAATCCAGTTCCCCAGGGGAGAGATCACTTCTGTCTTTGAAGCGCAGAAGGTTAATCTAAGCTGGAAAGAGAACACCATACTTCGTTTCCAAAGAAGCCTGGATTCTGTAATGCTTGAGTTGGGGCTCATATGAATGATCATGTTGATAACACAAAGCAGGCGCGGTTGAGCACGCCAAAACCTGGCGCGACTACATAGGCTGCGGTCTTTTAGCTGATGATACACGAATCTAGCTTTGAGCTAGCAAAAGCCATGTTGATTCAGTAAATGTACATAACGAGACCAAAATACCAACGATATGGTCCGAATACGTTCCACCAAACGCACGCAGCAAAGATACTAATCCGAGACAATGATCCACGCAGTCCAATGATCGTGGCTTTCTACACCAGAAATCTGGTGTCCTTGTTGCGATGGAGCCTTTCCCATGATCCCATCTCGATGTTATTTGTGGCAGAGACTCGGCAAGTGTTGGAGCCGGACAGGATCGAAACGAGTAGGGCTTCGGGATCGGAGGTAAACCCTTGATGTTCTTAAGCTGAACCTGTTGTGCAATTAAATTAGTACAGTTGTCAAAAAATGCCAATGACTTACCTTCTGAGATACACCCAAGACAAATCATAACTTTGGCAGAGCAGAAGTAGTGAGCCCGAAAGGATGAAAAGGAGGGAGAGACATACCTCATAAGCTCGTCTTAGCTTCATCCTGGCCACAACATCCACCAACACGGCGAATATCTAGCTCGCGGAGGAGTGAGTGTTGATGTATGGCGTGGACCAGGACTACTAATCACCAGTACTGCAAAGAAGTGCGAGCTTGTCACTGGTGGTAAAAAGATTTGGAGTAAGAATAGGAGTAAGAATAGGAAAATAATAACCTGGATAAGAATGCCCTATTAATGCCTCATGTCGTCCAACGTTTGCAAGACTTCGTGGATGGCGTCGACCTGAAGATTGGCGAGGTCAAGTTGGAGCTCGGACTGCCTTGAGTGGGTGCGAAGCTCATCCAAGATGGCCTCGTTCAGAGCCCGGTTGGCCTCATTCGAAGCCAGAATAGCATCGTTAGAATCTTTCAAGGCCTTATTCGAGGCAAGAAGACCCTTGTTATCAGGATGAACTCGCTGAGCGAGGGCAGAGTTCGGAAAGAAGCCAATGGCCACAACAATAAAGACCAGACCACAGAGGGCCCCAATGATGGTGAAAGGTAGGGCGACGTAATCAGTGGCCATTGTGAGATGTGTCGAGGATGTGTGGGATTGCAGTAGTACGGCTGAATCACAATTGTTATTCGCTCTGTTGAAGAGAGGAGGAGAACATTGAAAGAGCGTAGAGAAGGTAGCTTTAAGGCATGACAGGACGAGCTAAGGCTTGAGGAAGGTGCAGATAATGCCCCCGAAAGTGTGGCTACTTCCCTGAAATCAGACGGTTACGCAAAAGAAACGGAAGGAGAGACTTGACAAAAGCGCGAAGATGGAATAGCGCATCGATTAACAGCCGAACAACTAGGTAATGTCAGATCTGTGACTGACTTATATTCGGTATCCTGACATTTTTCTTAAGCGCGAGGACGAGATTCTTATTAATTTGAAAATAGTATAGCTTTAAATTTGAGTATCTATATCTAGATCTTTTTGTATTTTCGAAAGATCAATAAGTATTTATGTTACTAAACGAAAAGATCTTACTAAAAGTAGGGTTTTAATAATTTAAAGATTAAAGATATATCTCTATTATATTAGATTATACTTAGGCTCTATAGGATATAACTTTAGTATAAAGTTTTATATCTTCGTAGTATTAACTCCGACTTAACCGAAAGTCTGGTAAAATAATACTTAGAAGTCATATAATGAGTTTATAACTTTAAACCTCAGGATGAGCTTAAGCTTCGTTAATAACGGAAGTCAACTAGAATAGACTTAGCAGTATAGAAAATATGGGTTTAGACCTTATTAAAATAATATAATACTTCTTAGAATAGTAGATCCTGGGACCGGGTGTATTCCTTCCTTCCATACGAGTAGAGATCGCAATCCGGGAAAATCCGAAGTTCTAGAAGCCACGAGGTTATATAGTCGAGCAGTCCCGTGGCGTAGTGTTACTTCTCAATATCATGAAGTCTTTCTATGCCTTTTAAAAACTGTTCTGATGAAGTCCTATAGTATCTCCGTGACATTGTGTCCGGTTCGCTTAAACATCGATTAAAGTATTACTTAGAAGTAGTCATATGATTGAATTCTGACTTTCATATCTCAGGACGAGTTCAAGCCTCATCAAGGACCCCGATCGAATTCGCCGTACTGAGAAAACATTCCTAGCGTAGTAAAAAGTACTCAAGTACTCCGAGTAACTCTGAGCTGAGTAGAACTTTACTTCACTTAATCACTGCATTGTCCTTATAGAACCTAGATACACTAATGAACTTTTTTGAGGTTCGTCGAAAATAGTGAGTTTATTCTGTATGGTTAATCTATGACTTGATCGAGGTAAACATACAGCTGTATTCAGACTAGCGCGCTAAGCTAAGCCAAGCTCCCACTAAAGGTGGATGGATGGATTCACATGTGACATCACTAACGAGCCGCCGTCCAACAGATATTGCCAACAATTGCGCCTTTGAAGATCTCAACATCTACAATGGCAGTAGATTCGAAAGATCCGGCTATTCGATTATAGCAGGATATACCAGAAAGGCATCATAACTGCCACGGAGACTCCTCATCGCGACCCATCGCACCTGCCAACTCTGCGCCTGCACACGATCGATCAACTGGCTGCCTACATCAGGTACTTGTGCACGCCGCAATTATCTTTCTATGCATTAAATTCGACATCATGGCGCCTATCCCTTTCCTTGGTCGTCTGAATATGTGCGTACAAGAAACCTCATGTCTGCCCTTTCTAAATGTCGCACAATGGTTGTGGGACAATGCTAACAATCATGCACAGTGCCGAATATATCGCCCTGGTGGGATCTTTCATTCTGGTGGGATTAGAAGCTGTAATACGGATCCTGACGCTTGCCTTGCGTTAGTAATACCCTGTTTTTCCCTAGGAGCCTTACTGATACCCCATCCGTAGCTTCTACGATCATCAAGCTGTTGTATCGAGTCTCGAGACGATTGTTCAATCGATTCATATCCCCGGCCGCGAAGAAGTCTCAATCGAAGCAAAGTGGTTAGTTGGAAATACTGGCTAGGGCTGGCAGAAGTACTGATTGTAGTAGATATCTCGACGAAACTTCGAAATGCGTCCGACTTTGTTGATCTTTGCGCCGCCTTCGGATATACCGCCGAAGAGCATATCGTACAGACTGGGGACGGCTATCTACTAGGACTACATCGGTTGGCATATCGAAAGGGGGAAGAAGATGAGAAGGTCAATCATGGGAAGAACAGTGTACGAAAGGGTGTGGTGTACATGCACCATGGCTTGCTCATGAATAGCGAGGTGTGGGTGTGCTTGACGGATGAAGAAAGATGTTTGCCTTTCAAATTGGTGGAGAAGGGATATGATGTTTGGGTAAGCAGTGCAGGGTGTCGTAGAAATCATTGCTGACACGCATAGCTGGGGAACAACCGAGGAAATAAATACTCGAAGAAGTCCGTTCATCACTCTCCAACCGATATTCCTTTCTGGGACTTCTCAATGGACGAATTTGCATTCCACGATATCCCGGATAGCATTGCATATATCCTCGAAACCACTTCAGCTCCTTCATTGTCATATATTGGATTCTCTCAAGGCACAGCACAAGCCTTTGCAACCCTGGCAGTCCATCCTAGATTGAACGATCAGGTCAATGTCTTCATTGCACTAGCACCGGCCATGTCACCAGCAGGACTCTCAAACAGTATCGTCAACGCTCTAGTCAAAGCCTCGCCCCAAGTTCTTTTCCTCCTCTTCGGTCGCCGCTCCATTCTAAGCTCAGCAACAATGTGGCAATCCATCCTTTATCCCCCAATCTTCGTCCGTCTCATTGACATGGGCCTCTCATTTCTCTTCGGCTGGCACGCACGAAATATCTCCACCAGCCAAAAGCTCGCTGCCTACCCTCACCTGTACTCGTTCACCAGCACCAAGAGTGTGGTTCACTGGTTCCAAATAATCCGTACCAAATCCTTCCAAATGTACGACGACGACGTGCAACCAGTAGTCTCCCTGAGCACCGTTTCCAAATACACCAAAGTTGCCAAATTCCCCACGCGAAACATCAAAACGCCCATCGTGCTTCTCTATGGTGGCAGTGACTCACTCGTGGACATCAACATTATGAAGCGAGAACTCCCGTCCCATACCATCGCTATCGAGGTCCCGCATTATGAACATCTCGATTTCCTATGGGCTAGAGGAGTCGATACTCTGGTATTCCCACATGTGTTTGATGCCTTGGATAGCTTTTGCGGTGCTGAGCATTCGAAAGAGGAGTTTGAGAGGTATAGAAGTGCAAGACATGCTTCCATTGCGGCGACAAAGATGTTGGCTTTACCGAGGAACTACTTGTTCGGAAATAGTAGTGGAGAAAATAGTCCTTCGACCTATGCCGATGTTGCTGGAACTGATCCTAGCACCGAATCTGACGCTCTAATATCTCTACAAACGAGTAATGGGCATAATAATGGAACAAGAAACGGAGTAGAGCCTTTACTTCCTTCGCCCAACATGCGCAAACGCGCCCGCCTAAACACCTCTTACGACGACTCATCTGAAAGTTGCACCTCACCCTCTTACAATTCGGACCGCCATATCAAAACTATCAGCGTAGACAACACTACCCTCGACGGTAACGCGTCCGAGAAAGAAATCCATACCGGGGACAATAGTCCGGTTGGCAAATTCAGAGCGAAAAGAAGTAATAGTATAGGCAGTAATATCAGTTTCGCGGAGAGTGGGAATGGTTCGGGCAGAAGAGGGATTAGCATTGGTGTTGGCAAGGCGGTCAGCGCGGTTAGTAAAGGGGATGCGGCGGTGGGAACAGTGGTTAGTTCTGATGAAGGCAGTCCCAGGGTAAAGGGAAAGGGAAAGGGGAAGAAAGGGAGGTGATGTTGTAAGATTTGTATAATGTTAATTCGTATGTTCCATTGTGAAACGAGGTCATGAGAGGAAATATCGCGCGCATATGTTCAGCGGGATGTGACTTGGACTCGTTTGTATATTAATTAGCAATAATCTATAACTGAGGCTCGTCCCGAGCAAGCAAGAGAAGTGGCCCACTTATTAAAATATGGATATATCACAGGACTTAGTTCAAAGTAGCTTTACGATGTCTTGCAATCTTTAGATATCTTCCCTGTTTTAGGTGATATGAAGACAATCCTAGTTCACTTGCGCACGCTGTGTTTGTTCCTTCCTTTCCTTTCTGTCGCTGCAATATTTCGCTCTCGGAAGGAGTGACTGGATATATCCGTCTGCCTGACTCGATGTTGAGGCTCAAGGTGTATGAGAAATGCCATGTTAGAGTTTAGCAATTTACAGAATCTTTTGGATAAGTTATAACATCTTGATAGTGCTATATATCACCACTATAGCTACTCAACATTAATTGTCAGACATTCCTTCTAATGCCGCGGTACCTTCCTTAAACTACAGCTCTATAAAGATGAAGTCTCGAGAATGTCAACTCAAACTCCTTTCCTCCATCTTCCGATACTTTGTATTCCGCTAACCCCCTCAATTTCATCCAATCGAACATTCTTCCTTGGGCCCGTCAAGGGTTGATGGCATTAGGTAGACAGTATACCTACTTTTTCCTTTGAATATCAAAGTCTTTGTTGCATTGGGCTTCTTGTACAGCTTTATCCAAATCACAACCAATGAAATACAATAAAAATCCACCTTCCTCGGCCTCTGAGCACAGAAATCCTTTTCGAACTACCTCCACGGTCTTTGTGGAAAGGGGACTAGGCTTAATACGCATCCTTCTTTCATATCTGCAGCGATCCCTTTGATGGAGATAGCGAATGGGTTGAGAGCCCGCTTGACATCTGGGATGGGATTGTGATTTATTGATACCGATGGAAGGTTTTCTTTTTGTCTTCTCAAGATGAGACAGATAAGGAGGGAAGGTCTGTTCACTTGATTGTGGGCGTTCTCATAAGTCTTATTTCTGAGTATGATAGATTTAGCATTTGCGAGCTGTACAGATGTATCCCATATATTATGTAGCCAAACTAACCTCCCAAAGCTTGGGGATAACCGGTAACTTGGAGCGAAAGATATCAAAATCCGAATGCACTTCAGTGGCAATTCGGGGCAAGATAATCTTTTCCGACTTCTGTTTGGAAGTCTGTCTGCAAGTATCAATCATGAAAATACTCCAGTGTTTCATCCTGCTCATTGTTTAGTAGTCACGAAATACTGTGCATCTTCGAGACTCACTTCACAGGACAGGTCGAGTTTAAGTATGATAGCAAGCATTCCCTTACTTTCCCATTGGCGTCCTTCCGCGTCCTTGCTCCACAGTGCTTGAAGTAATGTCTAGGTCTCACTTAGACCTATAACCTCAGGACGTGAGCCGCTGAACAGCAACTTCTTGAGCAAGCCGGGCGACTTTTGGAATTTAAATGCTTTACATATATCTACTAAAATCGCACGTGGAAGCCTCCTCAAAATTACTTGGTCTCCATTGAAGATATGTGCTTGTAAAGGCTGTTGCGAGCGACTGTTGGTTTTCTGAGGTTGATGGAAAGGCAGGAGAATGGAAGCTGGAGGATAATATTATGAGAATCGAAGGTAGGAGGAGGGAGGGTGGAGCCTGATTGATAGATAGCTGGTGATAATTAGCAAAAGGAGGAGAAGGTAAATCCCTCGTGACTGAAGAATCTCAACTTTCGAATTGTACTTGACAACTCGTTTGAAGCTCAGGGGGGAGATTGGTTCAGCGGCTCTATAAACCCAGGTAGAAGTCATGCAGGTATTATGTTTTAGATTTAAGAAGCTGTGCAAGACTTCTTAGTAATAAAGCTATTATATTACAGACAACTGATCACTAAGTGTTGGGAAGATGCTTAAAAATTAAAAATGGATTATGCGTACTGAGATGGAATCCTAGATCTAGGACGATCTATCTGTCCGTAATATACCAAATACATGTGCATAGTCAAATCAGACTCAGGCATGCAAATTTCTGGAGTCCTCTCATTGAATTCAAACGTATTCAGTCAAGGATATATCACTCATTTTCCCCACATGCGCACATAAGCCCATATGTTTCAACTGCGTATCTGTTTTTTCATCCTGGCTTTAGTTGGTCTGAATCATGATATCCTCGCGTGTAATTCACCAAGGTTAAAGACTAATTTTTAACACAAAGTACAGCTCCACAAAGCTTTGCCAATGATGGTTTGAAACACCCGATGCTTCGCATGCTTCTTGTCGTTTGTCATACTCACTTCAGGTGCCCTTTTAAATCTAGAACGTGCCATACGAACGTTTAATCTATAGAGCACTCGGATCTAGATCTTTCTTGTACAACTTCTTAAACATGATACCTGTATGACTTCTACTTGGGTATATAGGGCCGCTGAACTGATTTTCCCCCCTTAAGCTTTATACGATTTGTCTAAGGTAATTTGAAAGTCGAGATTCTATAATAATAAAGGATTTCCCTTCTCTATCCTTTTCCTAAATTATTACTAACTAATCTATTAATTAATCTCTACTCTCTTTCTACCTTCGAGTCTCATGAAATTTTCCTCTAGCTTTTATCCTCCTGCTATTCTATCAGCCTCAGAAAATACACCGGCCAGCCTTTCGATTTTTTGTTGATGAAATCTCCTTTTCCAGTCTCTATCTCCTCTCTTCCTCTCTTATTGGTGACTCATCGCGGTCAAGTGTACCGCAGGTATACCCCAGGGCAGTATTACCTTAAATCATATCCTGAACTAATTGTGCATACGTTAGTTAGCTGAGTTTCAATCTTATAGACACAGTATATTTGAAGCTTGATTATATGATAATGCATGTGAATCCTATACTAATATTTACCTAATAAAGTCTGCAGAGAGCAAGTTTGCATTTCTTGCTCTATCTTACCTCTTGGTATAAAACTAGAATAAGCAATTAAACAGAATCTGATATTTCAGTACGCGGTCTATGACCATATTTTGATTATCAAATCACCGCAGAAAGAAGAAGGGTTCGTCAGACATGAGACGTTGATGTATTGAAGAGAGAGTAAGACGTTGACTGTGAATTGCATTACAGGTAGTGACGAAGGAAGTGAACTAGATATCCCGATCTACCCAGCTCTGTATCAAGCCCTCTTTCGTCTTCGCATATGTATGATGTGTACCATTGCCGCCCTTGTCGCTAGAGATCGTGTTCGCCTGCACGAATAACGGTCTCATCTGGCGCTTCGCGAGTACAGCATCTCTCCACATCAGGTAAATTCCGTCAACCACGGTGGCGCTTTCTACGTAATCTTTTCCTGCTTCAACATCGGCGGTACACCTGTAAATCTGAAGGTGTAAAATCAGATCCTGTAAGGCAACTCGACCAACGGATGAGATTAGATCTCTATTCAAGAGAATCTCAAGCTCGACAACTCCAGATAAACTGCTCTGTGAGATCAAGATATCTAGTAGATCTCCAGCTGTATCGAATAGATGCTTGACTATGCCGAATCTTGCCTATCGAATTTAGTTCCGGAGACAGAAGACAAGGGTGGGAAATGCACCCCATCATGAGACTGGCCCCATTTCTGTCATGTAAGTCAGTGTTCCAGAACTCCATAAGAAGTAGGATCTACTGGTGCTCAGCTTCGAAGCTGCATTATAGGACAGTAATCACTTCAAGCCCATAGGTACCATCTGCAACTATGCAAAGTATGTAGCTATTCAGGTGGATTAGATCATGTATACGTCTGAAGATTTTCCGCAACAATCCATGTTGTATGACTTGTTTCGAATCGACCCCCATAAAGGTCTGCAAAGTTTCGTTGGGTCTCAAATATAATGCAATTGATTCAGCAAGGCACTCATTTAGAGCGCTGTAGATATCTCTTAGGATAGACTCCGGAGTTTCGCCAGGCTTGTACCATGATTTGATCTTTTCGTGTGTCAAAGGACTCACAGGCAAATTCTCGTGATCAAAGTTGAATACTCCGGGGGAGAATTCTTAACGTGTCTTCCCTATAGCCATAACCGATGAGCTCGTGAATTGCTACAATAGTAGTGAATCCGAGCCCTCGCAACTTGCGGTATTCCTCGAGGTCCGACTGTAAAAGAAAAGGGACTTCATTGGACAGATTGACAGTGGCAGCGCGGTTGCAGAAATAAATGTTCTTGCGCCCGTGACCAGCACGTACATCGGGGAACTTTCCATGGAATGTCAGCTATGGCCCAAAGCATGGGACTAAAGCTGCTTACATTCGGACCAGTGATGCCAGTCCAACAATTTCAGACACAGAACGATAGGACTTGACCGGTCAGTGATTTCGGGGGGCTCAGAGGAAACAGGTTCGAGGTTTGACTTACTATCCAAACTGACGAAGTCTGGTCGGAAAAAATGGTTGTTCTCGAGGGGTCCAAACTTCCCAATTTTCCCGAACGTCAGGCTAGACCCATAGTAACTCTCGGATGAACTTTTCAACTTCGCTAGCTAGCACATTGAAGACTTGGCTTTGTTCTCTAATCTTGATTGCAACGAGATCCATCCACTCTCTTCGAATGGAACTTGGATCCCGATATGGCTCCATAAAACCCATGACAGTCTCAACAGGTGTACTAGCTCCATTAAGCCAAGCGATAGATCCTTCCTTTTGGCTTTGGACGCTACCTATACGAAAATTTTCTGATAACATTTGGAGATATTGAGTCTCTTGATCATTTCTTACGTACTCCAGTGCCGAGCTGATGGATGTGCAGACTTTGGACAATGTTTCCGCGTGATCGCCGTACATCAACCTGACTTTGGTTCCTGATTCGGGGATATGGTACACAGTCTCGTTCACTGCCGACAAATTGTCGATCGATGCGGCAAGAAAGTCGAATGAGTCGGGAGATGATTTGTTTTTGCGAAGTCTGGTATTTTGAAGCTCGAGTCCTTGACCTGATGGGAATTTCGATACATTTCCAATATCTTCCTTCGACATATTAGTAGCGCTAATATAGTAAGTACTCAGTTCTCCTACGTCTCAATATCTATTAGCTTCGGGTTTACAGGAGAAGATAGGATCCTAAGCAGTGAAAAACAAATTTGTAGCCAGTAGTAACACCAGGCGAAGCCTCTCTAACTCTGCGCGGGATCTTTCGATCTCCATAACCTTGTTTCAGATCACAGGAGTTTGTATAGGGGACTCGATGTTCAGCTTACACGATAATTTCCTAAACTATCTAGAACTGCGGCTGTATATTCAAGATACCTCTCGATCAGACGATGGCGCACGCCCGTTTTGCACGAGGGTGATTCCCCAGTCTTGGTCACAATTTTAAGCAATTTCCCCAACCAAGTCGAAAATTGTCTCGGATTCTGGTGMCACTTTACTGAAAAGTAAACGGGGCTCTGTAGTAGGCGGCACCATCTTGCATTCGGCATCGAGCTCAGCAAACTCAGAGACACAGACGCCGGCTCATGTGATGAGCGTATAGTTTCTCATTCTGAGAGAGTGCCTGAAATTGCTCGCTGGCATCGAGAACAAAGATCCGGGAATCAACATCTGCAAACGGATCTATAGGGCTCATGGCTTTGGTCTTCGCTTAGAAATGATGTCTCCTCTCATCGGTGTTTTCGATTATGCATGAGAGAAGGCCGTTGAAGCTTCGCGGGAAAGTTTATAGCTGTGCCAACGAACTCCGCCCGCGTTTTGAGTCGCATGGATTTACAATCGAAATACGTGGCACAATAGATGTATGGGGAGAGATTTTCACACGGTGCAGCATGGATCACCTTCACTCCACGTCCTTTGAAGTTGAGGATAGCTGCAGGAGGCATGTGGGGAGCTGCCGTTCTTTGGCACGAGATGGGCCAGCCTCACCAAAAACGCGACCTGAATATCGACACACTTAGTGACCTTCCTTTATTGATTTATATTAGGCAAAAGTCGATCATGCTAGGAATTTCACGGGTCCGGAGACTGAAGTTAGAGCATATTTCTGCTATGACTTGCATAAACCAAGGTATAATTACCATCCCCTGAAGACCTCGCTGAGTTAAACACGCTGTTTTCCTCCTGATCTCCTCGAGATAAGCTCCACTCATCGAGCATGAAGGGGCAATCTGGCCGGCAATACGTTCTGTATTCTGAGATGTATGTGAGGTCGGGTGGCGAGAGGAGTGAGTGGCAGGGTTGCTCAAGTTGCAAATGCACTTCAATGATAATTTCTGGATTATGACCAGTGAATGCTGTACCCAAGTATCTAAGCGAATAAATTGTGTTACTGTGGAATTCACGGCATTTTCCTTTCAGTGTGAGCAAACTCGCTCATAGACAAGCCTCAATTGAAATAGGCTACCACCCTCATTTCGAAACTCTCGCGCAGTTTGTTGACCGTCTGATCGCCTGGAAGCTCATATCCCGAATGTGGAACGCCTACGAAGGTCAGTTCTTCCAAGGTAACAGGAAAACACAGTAGATGATAGTAAGGAATCCTCACGGTATCCGCTCCTCGAATCATAATTAGTAACGATCAGCAAATCGTTCTCTCACATTGGTCTTTCCTGTAGTACCATAAGTGTGCGACGTTAGCTTTCACCATGTAATTTTCGCCCGCAAAATTGGGATAGATATAATCGCTTTCGACCGAATCATCGTCTGAAACTGTTCGAGAATCACAAACGGCCAGAGGTAGTCGCGAATAGGACCCAAAAGTGGCCGCCATAAGCTGAATGATCCAAACAGATTCAGCTCAAATATCATCGATGGGATATCAGGACACAGACCTGAGTCGACAAAATCTTTTTTCAAGAATCTCACGAGCTATGATCTCGGAAGCTGGAGAGTATGCGATCGACAGCTCATTCGGGAGTAATGTATGTCAAGGAGTGAGTGGCAGTCATTTTTCCCTAGAACTGATCGCCTACCTATGTGCACCGTATTGCTCGCCGGTCGAACTTGTGGAGTTGAACTGCCCGTCTCGCGTTTTACGAGTCTGCCACACATTTATCAGCAGGACGTTCATGGCAGTTCAGAGCTTTTCGCCTCTGATGAATCTGGTGATTGTAATTACTTGGTATCGCACGTCCGGGCACCCCCTTCGCGTCCAATAGCTATTTGTTGTGAGCCTCCATAGCTTGCACGTAGCTCTCGGTTTCGGCTTCATTACTTAAGTCGTGAAGTACTGATAACTGACAAACTGGAAGATCTCATTGTTCAGAAGTGGGACTAGCCTTCATATTCTTCACATCCAAGATGGTGGATGTACGGGACTGGAGCTTGATGTTTTCTCGTGGCTGTCCTGGCTGCCTACGTCCAATGATCTGGTAGGGCTTAACATCCTCCCATATAGCGAGATCCTTTAGTATTGTAATTTGGTTTGAATCGACATTCTCGCTCTAGAGATCTGTTGTTGGGGATTTGAAAGACAGAAGGCTGGTGCTGTATGGACGATATAACGCCTTCAGATTAAAGTACGCCACACCACCTGACAGCGGAATTCTCAATGATCACCTGTGCTGCATTTAGTGTTATCTATCGTACGAGAGAGGTACCTCGGAAAGATCTCCGTGGCTCTGAAAGATAATCACATGTGGCTGGGCCCATAGTTTTCAGATTTCCAAATGAACATCGCTTTCTAATATCTCATAGTCTATCTTATTGGGAATCGTGCCTCTCAAAAACAAATGGACCACTATCAGGCTTCAGATTTTTGGATGATTTAGAGGGAGATTTATCTGAGTGCCCACAGTGGGCTTGTAGGATCTGCAACGCTGAGTAGACTTTTCGAATGATTGTGCAGCGCCAATGACTGTAGCATCGTCCCACTTACGTCCAACGAAGATAATTCCCGTCCTACAAAGCTTAATAGAATCTATAACAAGTTGCAGAATAGATCATATGGACTCACGGGATGTTTGGCCCAGTTGTGATTAGTCCCTTAGCCAGTCGTTTCACAGCCCAGCCATCGGGGTAAGCTGGAAGTGGTACAGAAACCTGAGGACATCCTGCTACAGGTGCTGTAGTATCTGTCCACCAAGGAGCGGCAATGATATTATATTTCTCACGATCTAGCAGCTCCTTCACTTGACCGGAAATCCGAAGACGTAATGCGGTAGACTCCCCGTACTGAGCTGTATCTTTTCCTGAAGCTTGCAAAGCATTTTCATTGGCTTCCCACTCGGTCATGCCCCATTGGTTATTTTCTTCTTCTGGTGCCTCTGCCGTATACTTCATGACATCGGAGAATGTATGCAGGCCGCGCGGATAGGTCTCGAAGCCTGCCAGGAAATGCCATGTCTAGAGGAAGTCATAATTGTCAGCAAATTGCGAAGAGCCAAAAACAACATCAACCAGGATGTACTTACTGTCTATAGCATCGACTCGAAGAGCAGGTTTCCAGATAGGTAGCTTCGACACTGACGAGTTCCACTCCGAAAATGGGACGTTGTCAACGATGATTGCTCCCAGGCTTTCCTTGACGCGCAAGGCCTCCTCAAATTCTTCCATGGCGAACGTGTCGCGATTCATGCAATGGCGAGGCATCTAGATGATTACAGAGTGAGTGATGGTGACCCACTAGCAGACCTCTACTGCAACTCGCATCCCGTTCTGTGCATCGTCTTTACACGCAAGTCGAAAGTCGGTACTCTCATCAGGGCGATTTCCAAGTCCATGGTCGGTTGGCAAGCGAGCATACCTGCAATAGCCGTCAATACGGTTGCTGCGTCTATTACGCTCTTCGCCATGACACCGACACTTTCTTGTATATGCGATACGCAGAAGACACCATGCCGAGATTTCAAGCCACTGGTTGGCTTAGGCCTACGATGCCGGCACTGCGCGCCGGGGAAGCAATACTACCGGATGTCTAAGTTCATGATGGATTAATTGCCAGCCTAGCAAAGATGTTATATGTACAACATTACCTTTGTACCCAACGCGGCTGCAACAAGCCCAAGAGCGACCGCCACCGCACTTCCTGCAGAGGAGCCGCCAGGATCTTGATCCTCGCAAAAGATTCCGCGGCATTGGCCACCAACTGCTGACCAACCGTTCGGCGCCGTTCCAGGGGAGCGGTAGTTTGCCCACTGCGAAGGGACCGTCTCCCCAGTGATGATAGCACCCTGTTACCTCAGATTTTGTATCACGGTTGCCTCGAACGATGGTTTGGCGTTGAGAAGTCCACTGCATCCCGCTGTGTGAGACACGAATCAGCATTTGCCGGCAGTCACTGGGTGTCACATACCTACCTGTACTGGGCATCTTGCCGCTCGTAAGGAATACATCCTTAAACATGATGGGAATGCCTTCAAGTAAACCGCAGAGTTCACCTGCTTCTCGCTTTTGATCGCTCCGTCGGGCGATTTCGATTGCATCGGGATTCATCGAACTAACAGCATGCACCTTTGCGTTGACATCTTCGATTCTGGCATTCAGCGGTCTGGTAATGTTAGCTCGTTCGAAAAGACCGCGGGACACGAAAAGTACATAGACTAATTCCTCAGCTGTAAATTGTCCACGCCGAAGCGCCTCATCCAGGTCTGAAATGGATGACCAGGGGCAAGTCCAAATGGAGCTTTCTGATGCGAAATGCTACTGGAAGTGGTGTTGTCGGCCATGATTCTGCAGTAACGACGAGCTGCTGGAACACTGACGGGAATAAGGACTCCGAAGAGAAATGAATGGGCGAGGGAGGAGAAGTGAAGAAGTGGCTGCTTCTAGATTCCTTGAGCCTATTTGAAGGTCGATAGGGTACCTGCTTACTCACCTTTCGTCCGTGTACTGTCTGTCACACCGGCCAGAACACTCTGCTTACGAGCAAGTAGAGTGAATGAATGAAGGAAGGAAGGAAGGAATAAAAGAATGATAATTCAATCATCGAATGATAAATGAAGAAATGCAGTCAGAGAAAAGTAGGCGATGAGCAGGCTATCAAAACTTATGCGCAAATACCAGGCGCTCTGTTTCGTTCGGCGTGAAGCAAGATGTAATGGCTGAGTTTTAGTTTTAGTAAGAGAACATACCCAGCGAGAGAAACATGGCTCAAGGTGCCACCACCACATTCGTTCACACCTCCTTAGCCGAAGCTGAGGTTGAAGATACTCATCACTGTCTGTGATAAGGCGGCAGCTTCTATGTTTAGAATGTCGCATGGAAAGGCGCCTGCCTTCCTGCCTGTCTACACGGTAAATTATACCGTTGGTCTAACGCGCAGAGAATCGCGAGCAGGATAAATGTGACTCAAGTTTCGTTTGTTGATATTATCATTCATACCTACCAGATAAACCTACTCATAACTAGTTTGCTGTGATCAGTCAATTGATGGAGGCATAAGCGACTTGGAATTAGGCGCTTTAGAATGTAAGATCTAGCTAGGAGAGGCGTGGAAAAGGTGGTTGGATGTGAAAGATGAGCTGTAGACGCCTTGTACGTGAAATCTCGAAGATCGTTCCTGGATCAAGTTCGAGCT
Source organism: Rhynchosporium agropyri (assembly GCA_900074905.1). NCBI lineage: Eukaryota > Fungi > Ascomycota > Leotiomycetes > Helotiales > Ploettnerulaceae > Rhynchosporium > Rhynchosporium agropyri. Next base: position 14,584 of record FJUX01000129.1, on the reverse strand, counting down.
GAGAAGGCGTATGCATGGAAGTATAGCGAGCTGGAAAGCTTAAAAATCACTTGATGGAATAACAGTGACACGTCTCACAAGCAGAGATTGCAGCTAAAGAAAATAGAACACCGGTTGTGAAAGCGAAAATGCATCGATGAAGTCCAACGCCGGAACACAATCGCGGCTTTATCCCTCTATCAGTCTACCAATCATTAAGAATATTCCCACCATTACTCCACAGCCTCTAGCCCTCATAAGTGAACCTGTTCCCCCTGGCCCTTATGCTTGCGTCTCCCGCTCCTCTCTTCTCTCCCATGTCTAGTCCCACTTACTCCACCGCCACCCCACTACTCTTCGTCGCATACATTCTAAACTGCACAAAAATAACGGCATCCTCAACCATCGTGCCCAGACTCCCAATCAACCACGGCAAATTCGTCCACAGATACTCCTTCTCCTGCGAATGTGCCAAGATTCCCGCTCCGTACGTAAGATTGCCCATGAGACTCAACATGAAAAACAGCAAAGCCAGTCCGGAGCAGGATTTATCGCGGTGGTTTTTGACGATCTGGGGGATGCGTGCGCCAAGATAACAGACCGCGCTGATGTAGCCTAGGATTTTGGCTCCGAGTGCTGTGGCTTGCGGGCCGATGGCATCTTGGCCGTCTTCGGGTTGGGGAACCCATACTCCGGCTTGCCATGCAATAGCCCAGCCGGCGGTTCCAACGACGATAACACCTAAGATGCTCAATGAGTTTTTCACCCATGTTCCTCCGCCATCTGCTTCTTCTTCTATGATCTTAGCGAGGGAGTTACCTCCCGCGCTTAGAGCGGAAGAGCGGCGGCGATGAGACCCAGGGAGACCGATGGTATCGCTACTTCGGCGGTGAGAGAGTAGTGGTTCGTCTTCTGTGACGGAGGTAGTGGATATAACAGATGCATGCCGGGCAGTGCGAGATGCGTTGACGTGGTTATAGTAAAGACATTGTGCGATTAAGACAACGTCGGCGATACAGAAGTAGATGGCAAGCGCGATTACCGTGGGCACAAGATCGGCCCATAGAGCACCTGTGGTAAAGAGACGTTGAGATTAGTATGCACGTGACCAGCTGAAAGTGAATCGTTGAAGGGAGGAGGAGGAATATGGTGATAAGGATTCCTCGGAGCAGTTTCCATAGGAACCCATCTCACAAAGACCCTAATATAGACTTGGATATTGGAGCAGACGTACCCGATAAGTTGGTGATATCACCAATGAGCCAGACACCGAGAAAGGCCAGTGAGATGCCCTCCGCACTCCCAGTCTTGTAGTTCAGATACAACTGAGGGACCTATACAATAATCAGCACCGTACCATTGAACGCAGAGAGTATATCTTCAATTTTCCCCTCCGAAAGAGATGGAATCACATACCAACAAGAAGATCCATGTCGCCAAACTGACACTCCCAAAAATGCCAGATAAGGCCTCCTGAACAGACAAGGTATCCGATAAGGTCTTATGACCTAATAACCAGACCGCTGACATAACAAATACTTCGTTTCTCGCTTGATATTATATGCAGACGATGAAGAGGCGAAGTTGAGGTGTTTAGGTATCGATATCGAGGTTGATATCAATATAGAAGGGTGAAAAAGTGGTCCTGTGAGACTTGCCTTATATTCAAGGAGCTTCTGATAGGGCGAGTTTCTGCACGCGTGCAGGAGATTTTCGCGCGGCCGGCCAAGAGATCGAGGATCGGAAGCGAGGATAATCTTATGTCATCGCGCCTTGGCAATCTCCAAATAAGAGATAGGGATCGAGGCTAGGACATATCTGGCAGTAATAAGCGGTAAGCGGTAAGCGCGAGTGCCGCAGCATGTACAGAGTAGACTTTCCATGACGCGTGGACCCTTGACTCACGGGGCTGGAAGTTAGTGGTGCAGTTGATGAAGATATACTTTTTACTATGATTTAGACGCTTCACAACCTTCGCTGCTAGACAGCGATATCCTTTCATTGTCTTTCATTACTATTGTACTCTTCTTATCCAGTGTGACCTTTCCCAACATCTCCGAAAGCTCTCACTAGGTACCTAGGTATATCATCAACTATGCTTTCCCCAACGCACCACAGTACGCAACCCAGTCCTCCTCCCGTCCTATTCCAAAGCCCCAAGATACTCTCGATACTCTCGCGATAAATTCAATCCCAAAAACCATTCAAACTCGCATCACTGACCCCCGCCTCCTAGTCCTCCTCTTCGGCGGCACCGGCATCTGCGGAACGATATTCATACGCGCAGCTCTAGAAGCCGGCCATACGCTCACGCTCTACGTGCGCACGCCGTCTAAATTGCCCGTCGACGTAACGGCGAACGCGAAGATACATGTTATCCAAGGCGAATATGGAGATGAAGAGGGACTGAAGAAGGCTGCGGGATGTGGAGCGAAGGTGTTCGTGAGCATGGCTGGTCCAACGCTTGGGCAGACGGGGGGCATGGTTAGAAATCTTCTTGATTTATCTTGATGAAGAGAATGGCATGCTGACTTTAATTTCCATAAATAGGCGATTACTAAAGCTTTGCGAAGCATCTACCCGCACCTCCTCACGCATTCATATGATCGCATCCTCGTCCTCTCCACCCCCTCCTACTCCGCTCCTGAAGACGGCCGTTCCCTCAAATGGTGGGTGAGCATCAATCTGTACATCCGCGTTCTTCCCGGCGATGCCTATGATGAGATACGAGGTATGGCCCAGGCGACTGTTGATCTAGGAGAGAAGATTAAGTGGACGGTGTTTCGAGTGCCGCTTCTGAGTGGGAAAGAGCTGGGTAGTGCCCCTAACAAGGGAGATGCAGAGGATGGGAAAAGGGAAAGGGAGGAGGTAAATGCGTGTTATGTGGGAGACAAGAAAGGGAGAGATGGATTGTGCTTGGATAGAGGGAGGTTGGCTAGGTGGGTGTTGGGTGAGATTGGGGAGGGAAAGTGGGTTGGTGCTTTACCGTTGATTTCGAATGCTTGAGCTGGCTTTTCTCGAAAGGAGAGAGGAGTGATGATATGATACCTATGAGTAAATAACGCCATTGAAAGCCGTTTTCCATTTGCCCTCAAAACAGTTGTAAAGATTTTTACATGTCTTCGAGACCGAATGTCATTACGGAAATGATACGAAGGAAGCAAATACAGCATAAGCACAAACACAAGTAGCAAAAGCATATCAATCGTGATCAGGTAGAAATGACGAACTTAAGCAGTATAGACATGCGCTTTATATCATATCACAATCGAGCACAGCATTCACGATTCCAACCCCAAGTATTCTCTCTAACTATCCAAGTGCGTTCAGCACAACTTCTCTACCCGAATCTAAACACACTCCATTATCCACTCACACTCCCATGTATAAGTATTCTCCCAACCGGGAGATCTATCCTGCATACTCTCCATCCAAATGTAACCACACAATCCAAGACCCGTAGCCACAACCTCCAGATCCAGATCCCAAACCAGAGAACAACTATCCAAAGTACTATTCACACAGACAGGCAGGGCACGAGGCAGCGTAAGTTGATTCTTCCTTCCGAGGCGGTGCGATTAGGGGAGAGAGGGACTGCTTGATTCGTTTCGGTCTACCAAGGCTTGATATCTCGGATCACTACTGATCTGAAGTGAAGGTGTTACAAAGGAAGGAGGAGGAAGAGATGCGAAAGAGTAGCAGAGATACCTGATTGCTTTAGTGGTTTCATTTCATCGCGGTAGCGCGGTGGGAGGTGATTTGATTTGATAGGGATGACATGCAATGTAATGGAGACCCTATCCATCCATCTAGGTGACCAAGAAAATATTCTCGACAATTCTTCACAGAGAATCCATGCAGGTTTCGACGAGCCGGCAGAAACGAACCCTTGATCATAGTCACGGTTACGGTTCTGCAAATGTAATCAATCAACGTCCCTAGTATATGTACACGTTCTCGAGGAATTCCTCGAGCCTGATTTTTGTGAAACTGAGTCATCTCGTCGAACCGACGATTGTCAGTCTATTCTAATATCGTAAGATGATGATGACCTTGTTTTGGCGCTAGAGAGAGAGGGAACTAGAAATTCGGCTGGGATACGGTGAGAACTATCCAACGTCCGTCCTGCTCCGGAAGGGAAAACAAAAATTGATCTTCTGCTCAAAATACTGTAGTTCGAGATCATGTATATCTGGAGAGAGAGAGAGAGAGAGGGAGGTATTTATAGATAGATAGAAAGCTAGGAACTTATAGTCTTTAACACAAGATCTTCTCCGTGCCGGCCCTTCGCAAGCTCCGGGGTCACGGGACCTTGCTTCGCGCAGTCGCTAGTGAATTTATAATAGTATATTTCTATTATTTATAATAAGTTATAAATAAATAGTATTTAAGGTTATAATAATAATAGTTTTTAAGTAATAATTATATTAAATTTCTATATAAAGAATAATAAAGTAATTAGATAGAAAATATAGTAAACTTATAAATACTTCTCTTTTATATTATAAAAATGATTTACCTCTTTAAGTAATATTATAAGTATTAAGTATATATATAAAATCTATAGATTAATTTTAATTATAATAGATATTAAAATACTAAAGGATCTTAATACTACTACTACTATTATTATTCCTATTATTATTATTACTACTTTTCTCTCTTTATATAAATCATTTAAGCTCTTCTATAGTCTATAGCTATAATATTAGTTACTTATAAGGCTAGCTTCTTCTACTATTACTAATACTATAATATAGCTATCTGCTTTATTCTATCTTTATATTACTACTTTATATATATATATATATATATTAGTTTTTCTAATATTTATTTTTAAATACTTATTAGATTAGATCTTTCATAAACTTTAAGGCTATAAGATCTTATTCCGCGTGATTATTATATACTATAGTTAATTTATAATAGCCTATTTCTATTATAATAATAAGTGATAAGTAAGAGAAACTGCAAGTTATAATTAAAGTAGTATTCTAGTAATAGAAGTAAGTTAATTAACTAAGTATATAGCTATATTATAAGTACTTATCTTTTTTATTATAATAATAATTATCTTCTTTAAAGAATATTATAACTATAATAGATATATATAATAATTCTTTTAGATTTATAATATATATTAATATATTATAGAATATCTAGTATTAYTATTATTTCAACTACTACTATTACTTTTATTATAATTATAATTAAATTTATCACTATTACTATTATTAGTACTATTCCTTTCTCTTTCTATAAGTTATTTATAGCTCTTTT